>QANT01000734.1:0-16132 GCA_003254885.1 Purshia tridentata
AAAAAGGTAATTGATCAAAATAACTATACAAATCAGTATCTTGACTCTCCAGGAAATCAGCTTGACCGAATAGAGTCTCTGGTTACTAACAAAGATCAGCCGTTAACCACTTCAAAAGAGAAAGAAACCCCAATCTTCCAAACCTTTCAATTATCAAAAGATAACAAACTTCCAACAGACCACGAAATCTTAACAGAAATAAATTTTAAGCTAGGAGGCCTTCACCTTTCAGAACCTTCTAGTTCATCAATTAAAATGATAAACCAATACTTTACCTCAGAAATAAACAAGCTACGAGCTTCTAGCTCAAAACTCTACTACCCAAGGCCCTATCCAATTGACCTTCAACTTGAAGTCAAAGAATTAGCACAAAACTCCTTCAGTGCCACTCAACTTTACGAATAGAACATAGACGGTAAGATAGAATACCATTTGGTCCAACATCTGGAAAAAATAGTTATGGCTGCCAACGTCTACAGTGGCCACAAATCTGAAGCTGCTATCCTTGAACTCCTGGTGGCAGGATTCACTGGACAGCTTCGCGCTTGGTGGGATCACTATCTCACTGAGGACGACAAAAAAACAATCAAAGAAAGCCTTCGTAAAGATAGAGACAATAACATTATCTTAGACAACAATGGACAACCCATTTCAAACGCAATAGCCACACTAGTCTATGCCATACTTTGGAATTTCATTAGTGATGGTGATATACTTCTCAATAGAACCGAAGAAACCCTCACAAACCCCAAATGTAAAAGACTACAAGATTTTACCTAGTACAAAGATATCTTTCTCGCCAGAGTTCTGATGAGAAAAGACTGTGCCCAGTCTTTCTGGAAGAAAAATTCATTTCCGGACTTCCTAATCTTTTCGCTGAAAAGGTTAGACTCAAACTAAGACAAAAGTACAATGAAAATATTCCCTACTCAGAACTAACCTACGGACAAATCATAGGAGTTGTCAACACTGTAGGTTTAGAACTCTGTACAAACCTCAAACTTAAATCTTAATTAAAAAGAGAGCCCATAACCTCAAAACAAGAGCTAGGAAACTTCTGTGAATAGTTTGGACTTCAAACTGCTTCGCCTTCAAAACCCCACGAGAAAAAGTTCCACAAAACCTCCAAACCTTACTTGCCTCACAATAAAGAAACCTATGGAAACAAGACCCATAAAAAATCCTTTCAAAAAAGACTCAAAGGCCCATCTCCCTCTAAAGCCTAGAGCCCTCCTCTGTGCTATAGATGTGGAAAACTTGGCCTTTACAAGTCCCAATGCAAAGTTAGAAAAGCCCTTAAGAAAATAAATATTGATCCAGAAGAAAAAACAAAAATCTTAAACATTCTGACCCAAGACTCCCAATCCAGCCCAGAGCTTTCTATTGAAGGAGAAACCTCTGAGCACGAATTAGAACTCAATGAGCTAGACTAGCCCTCTGACTCTAGTGACGAGGAACTCTCCAGCCAACTTTCTCAATCATTCCAAAAAACAGACTTCTCTTTATGATGCTCTTCAAAAGATAGAGGAAAACAAAGAAATAAACATGATTTCAAGAAAAATAAAAACCATAAATCAAAAAACAAAAACCAGCCTACTCCAACATGCCTTAGAAATAGACAATCTTGAAGTTCAGGCCCAATATCTAAAGGCCCTCAAGTCAATCTTAGAAGATTAGCCCAAAACTTCTAGGATCCATGAGCCACCTCAATTTCTTAATTTCAAAGATATATTAAATGATCTTTCAGGTCCAAAGCCCACTACTGCCTCTTTGGAAGATCTCTAAAGAGAAGTTAATGGCCTCAAAAGAGGTAGCCCAGCTAAAATCTGACTTGGCTGCAGTTCAAACTAGCTCAGCCTCCTATGGCGACTCATCGGCCCATAGCGAGCCAGATGAGCCAGCCCAAAATAACAGCCCAGAAGAAGAAGCCTTTCTCCAAACCATATCCCAAATATCCTATCAAAAATGGAAAACCATGGCTACTATCAAAGTGAAAAATTTCAAGTTACTGTACCCACACTCCTTGATTCTGGAGCAGATCTTAACTGGTATCTGTGAGGGAATCATACACACCAAATTCTGCGAAAAAACCCAAGAAAGTCTTAGTGCCGCAAATGGATCAGCACTATTCATCAAATATAAGGTTCCCAAAACGCATGTCTGTGCCGGCCCAATCTGTGTCCAAACACCATTCATAGTTGTAAAAAATATTGAAAGAGAAGTTATCCTAGGAACACCCTTTCTAAACTTACTTTAGCCCTTCATGGTGACCCCTGATGGGATCACTGCAAATCTTTTAGGGAAATCAGTCTTTCTAGAATTTTTGGAAAGACCCAAACAAAGGGATATCAACACCATTCAAGTTCTCTTAGTCAAAAACAAAATCAGTCTCTTGGAAAGAAAGAAATCCCAAATCAATTTTCTTAAACAAGAAATTGAAATTAAAAGAATAGAAGCCCAATTAGCCCAACCAAAGCTTGTCCAATAGATTGAACAATTCAAATCCAAACTAACAAAAGAAGTTACTGCCGAAAGTCCAAACGCCTTTACTCATAAGAGACAGTACTTTGTTACTCTCCCCTATGAAAAGGACTTCGATGAAAGCAAAATTCCTACTAAGTCAAGACCCATTCAAATGAGCCAAGAGTTATTGGAATATTGCAAAAAGGAGATCAATGATCTCCTAAACAAAGGCCTAATCCGGCCCAACAGGTCTCCTTGGAGTTGTTCCGCCTTCTATGTTCAGAAAGCCTCTGAACTAGAACGAGGAGCCCCAAGACTAGTCATAAATTACAAACCACTAAACAAGGCCCTTCAATGGATTAGGTACCCTATTCTTAACAAAAGGGATCTACTCAAAAGGTTAGTTAATGCCAATGTTTTCTCAAAATTCGATCTTAAATTAGGATTTTAGCAAGTCCAAATTGCTGAGAAAGATCGCTACAAAACAGCCTTCAATGTTCCCTTTGGGCAATACGAATGGACCGTAATGCCCATTGGTCTAAAAAATGCTCCCTCTGAATTCCAAACAATGATAAATGACATCTTCAATCTATATACTAACTTCTCCTTCGTATATATTGACGATGTTCTCATCTTTTCAAAATCAATTGACCAACACTGGAAACACCTAAACCTTTTCTTCAGAATTATTAAAGAAAATGGTCTGGTTCTTGTCAAAAAAGATTACTCTGTTCTAGACAAAAATTAGATTTTTAGGACACAAAATTTACCAAAATTCAATTGTTCCAATTTCCAGAACCATAGAATTTGCTGACAAATTTCCTGATGAGATCAAAGACAAAACCCAACTCCAAAGATTTCTTGGATGTCTGAACTATGTTTCAGATTTCATCCAGGAACTCACCCTTCTCTGCAAACGGTTATATCAACGACTCAAAAAGAACCCTCCTCCTTGGTTGAAAAAACAAACCCAAGTTGTCCAGAAGGTCAAAAGTCTAGTCAAATACCTTCCATGCCTTAGTCTTCCGGATGAGTCTGCTTTCAAAATTGTTAAAACAGATGCATCTGACGCAGGATACAGAGGAATACTCAAACAAAGATACCCAAACCACCCAGAACAATTGGTTAGGCTCAACTCTGGAATCTGGAACCCAACCCAAGCCAAATATAGTACTATTAAAAAAGAAATTCTTTCTATAGTGCTATGTATCACAAAATTTCAAGATGATTTACTCAATCAAAAATTCCTTTTACGGATTGATTGCAAAGCAGCAAAAGATGTTTTGAAAAAGGATGTCAAAAATTTAGCAGCGAAAAATTTTTTTTCCAGATGGCAGGCTTTACTCTCAATCTTTGATTTTAATATTGAATTTATTAAAGGTGATCAAAATTCTCTCCCTGACTTTCTTACCAGGGAATTTCTTCAAGGAAAATGAGTGAGAAAGCCTCCCCTTCCACAAAGGCATCTTATGCCCAAAACTCAAAAGTCACAAAAGAAACATCAAAGTCTTCCCTAAGCTTTGTCAATGTTCTTGGTCAAGACATCCCAATCACAAATACTTTCCAAGCCCTCAGCAGGCCTGCTTCTCACAAAGCCTCAGCCTTTTCAAACAAAAGTTTATATTACTGCAAATCCCAACCAAGTGTAATCTCATATATTGAGGAAGAGGTCGATGACCCTGACCCTTATATGATTTTACGAAAATTGACTTATCCAAATTTTTTCCTTGCAGCAAACCCTGCAAATTCTCAAAAATATTATGAGTTTATCCTTGTGGATACTGATTCAATTATTATTACTCACAACAAAACCTAAAATCAAATTACTCATTCAAAAATTCAAATTAAAAAGGTTTTAACTCTCAATGACTGGGGACAACACCCCAACACTATGAAAAAACATTTTCAAAAATTTTCCTTCAGAGATACAGTTAAGATCTGCCTCAAAATCAAGGAGTGCGAGTACAGTAACTCGAAAATCTTTTACTTTGAAAGTAACCATGGTTTTCCATTTTTGATAGGATATTTGGGATATGGTTTGGAGAAAGGCTTCTTCTTCTAGCCTATTATTTTGGGCTAGCTCATTTGGCTCGCTATGGGCCAGTGAGTCGCCATAGGAGGCTAGGCTAGTTTGAACAGTGGCCAAGTCGGATTTTAGCTGGGCTACCTCTTTTTTGAGGCCATTAACTTCTCTTTGGAGATCTTCTAAAGAGATAGTAGTGGGCTTTGGACCTGAAAGATCATTTAATATATCCTTGAAATTAAGAAATTGAGGTGGCTCATGGATCCTAGAAGTTTCGGGCTGATCTTCTAAGATTCACTTGAGGGCCTTTAGATATTGGGCTTGAACTTCAGGATTGTCTATCCCTAAGGCATGTTGCAGTAGGCTGGTTTTTGTTTTTTGATCTATGGTTTTTGTTTTTCTTGAAATCATGTTTATTTTTTGTTTTCCTCTGTCTTTTGAAGAGCATCCTAAACAGAAGTCTGTTTTTTGGAATGATTGAGAAAGTTGGCTAGAGAGTTCCTCGTCACTAGAGTCCGAGGGCCAATCTAGCTCATTGAGTTCTAATTCATGCTCAAAGGTTTTTCCTTCAATAGAAAGCTCTGGGCTGGATTGGGAGTCTGGGCCGGAATGTTTAAGATTTTTGTTTTTTCTTCTGGATCAATATTGATTTTCTTATGCCCTTTTCTAACTTTGCAATGGGACTTGTAATGGCTAGGTTTTCCACATCTATAGCACAGAGGAGGGCTCTGGCCTTTAGAGGGAGATGGGCCTTTGAGTCTCTTTTGAAAGGATTTTTTATGGGTCCTGTTTCCATAGGTTTCTTTATTGTGAGGCAAGTAAGGTTTGGAGGTTTTGTGGAACTTTTTCTTGTGGGGTTTTGAAGGCGAAGCAGTTTGAAGTCCAAACTGTTCACAAAAGTTTCCTAGCTCTTGTTTTGAGGTTATGCGCTCTCTTTTTAATTGAGATTTAAGTTTCAGGTCTATGCAGAGTTCTAAACCTACAGTGTTGACAACTCCTATGATTTGTCTGTAGGTTAGTTCTGAGTAGGGAATCTTTGCATTGTACTTCTGTCTTAGTTTGAGTCTAACCTTTTCAACGAAAAGATTAGGAAGTTTGGAAATGAATTTTTCTTTCCAGAAAGACTGGGCACAGTCTTTTCTTATCAGAACTCTGGTGAGAAAGATATCTTTGTACCAGGTAAAATCTTTTAGTCTTTTACATTTGAGGTTTGTGAGGGTTTCTTCGGTTCTATTGAGAAGTATATCACCATGACCAATGAAATGTCGAAGTATGGCATAGACTAGTGTGGCTATTGCATTTGAAATGAGCTGTCCATTGTTGTCTAAGATAATGTTATTGTCTCTATCTTTGCGAAGGCTTTCTTTGATTGTTTTTCAGTCATCCTCAGTGAGATAGTGATCCCACCAAGCACGAAGCTGTCCAGTGAATCCTGCCACCAGGAGTTCAAGGATAGCAGCTTCAGATTGTGGCCACTGTAGACGTTGGCAGCCATAACTTTTTTTTCTAGATGTTGGACCAAATGGTATTCTGTCATACCATCTATATTCCATTCATCAAGTTGAGTGGCACTGAAGGAGTTTTGTGCCAATTCTTTGACTTCAAGTTGAAGGTCAATTGGAGAGGGCCTTGGGTAGTAGAGTTTTGAGCTAGAAGTTCGTAGCTTGTTTATTTGTGAGGTAAAGTCTTGGTTTATCATTTTAATTGATGAACTAGAAGGTTCTGAAAGGTGAAGGCCTCCTAGCTTAAAATTTATTTCTTTTAAGATTTCGTGGTCTGTTGGAAGTCTGTTATCTTTTGATAATTGAAAGGTTTGGAAGATTGGGGTTTCTTTTTCTTTTGAAGTGGTTAACGGCTGATCTTTGTTAGTAACCAGAGACTCTATTCGGTCAAGCTGATTTCCTAGAGAGTCAAGATATTGATTTGTATAGTTATTTTGATCAATTACCTTTTTGATATCTTGAGTATTGACTTCTCTGTCTTGGACTGAGATGGCTTTGAAAGGAGAAGCCTTAACTGTAGAACCTCTTACAGTTAGAACAACTTCTTCCAAAGGTGGCCTTTTGGATTCTACTACATGGTTGGTAGCAGTGACCCAAGTTTTTGTTAGTTTGTTTGTGACTCGGATTTTACTAGAAAAAGGATAAACAATGTTGTTTTCTTTGCAATAGATTTGGAGTTATTTGAAGAAGAATACATGAACCCTGTGTCTGTTTAAGAATTCATAACATTTTTCTTGTATTTCTAGTTTATTAAAGCTTTTGTTGAACTAGTTTCTTTTTTCAGTGTTTTCTTTTGAATAATAATCTTTGCGTAAATATTCCTTGTCTATTATGAAGTTTTGGTTAATTATAGTAAAGATTTGGGGGTCAGATGTGTCTACCATGGAAGACAAGGTAGGTGAACCTGGGTCTTCGTTTTGGTAAAACACTTCTGGTATTTTGTCTTTAGAAATTTCTCTAATCTGAGTTGGTTTTCTTTCAAGGTTAGGAATTTCAAATTGTTCACTTGAGTTTTCGTTCAGATTTTTGTTGATATTTAGGTTTGTAAAATCTTGGCTAGTTGTCGAGACTGATTTGGATTTTAAAAATCTTTTAGACTGTTCTTTTCCCAGATCTGAGGTAGATCGTCGAGCAGAAGAATAGTCATCTATAATTATTTTAGTTTGTCGTTTGTTGGAAAACTTTCACTACAAGAAAAACAACCTTGGATGACAAAACTTTGGGCGACCAAGTCAATTTTGTCGCCTCAGACAACTTTGGGCAACAAAATTGACTTTTCATCACCCCATCATAAAAGGGTTTAGGCGACGAAACTTCTCGTCGCTCAAGATAACCTTGAGCGACGAATAAACTAGTTTGTCACTCAAAAATATTTTGGGCGACGAATATATTTTAGTCGGCCAAATGAGCGCGCAAAAACGCATCTTGGGCGACGAATTTGTAGTTTTGTCGCCCAACAACCTTTGGACGATGCAAAATATAGGGCGACAAAATTGTTTCGTCACCCAAGATGTGTTCATGAGGAAATTGGGCGACGAAGTGGTGGGCGAAATGTAAGTGTAATTTTTGTAATTGGCGATTTCCTTTAGACAAAACTCATATGGTTGTAAGCATTAGTTTAGTGTGTCAAGTTGATTCTCAAGTACGCGTTCAAAGTACTTTTCCTCAAAGCTTGTCTCGGTGTTCAAATTCATTTAGGATCAAGGTAAGTTGACTTAGAAACCTTGCATGCATCTTAAGTGGTTAGAATCTCATTCATATGCATTTAAAAGTGTCCTGAAAAACAGGTTCAAAAAAAGGTGTTATCGATCTGTAGGATCGGTTCTACACCTGGTAGGATCGATCCCACAGTGGCAAAACTTTTTATTTTCTGAAAGTGCCCCAGAGGACCGGTCCTCCTAGTGGTGGGATCGGTCCTCCAGAGAGGTCCTCTGTTTTGGCTTCCAGAGGACCGGTCCTATGCTTTGGAGGACCGGTCCTACGCGTGAGTGTGTGCGTTTTTGTGTTTTAAATCCTAGTTTCTCAAGGTTTTAAAAAGCCCTATTGGGTCCCAATCTCTTTCCTAATTGGATAAAACTTGTTTCCTAGTTTCTTAAGGTTAGTCTTCTATATATAATCTTTTAATCCTTGTTTAGTTTTTGCTCACACATTATACACTTTGAGAGATTGCATTCTAGGTTTTTATTATTAGTGTGAGGCTGTGATATGAACTAGGGTTGCATAAACACATCATATAAATTAGTTCATGGTGCTTAAAATAGATAGCATAATAAATTGTTCCTTGTTAAATTTATTTATGTTATCATCCATCATTCATTCATCCTTGATAATTGTTCGAACTTGAGCATCGAGGACGAGGCTGGGTTCGTGAGCTCTTGCTAGCAGGACGTTGGTGAGAAGGTCTCCTTGCAATTCCCATGGTTGAAGTGCAGCGTGTGGCGTGAGGTCAGTGTATCTGTCTAGAAGGAGTCTAGATTAGGTTTGGATCGAGTCACTGGTTGTAGAACTTCAATTTTACATAGTGGATTGTTTTTCTCTGGACTAGGTCCCGCGGTTTTTCCCAAGTGTGGGTTTTCCGCGTCAACAATTTCTGTGTGTTCGTGTATGCTTGTTTCTTGATTTATCAAGTTGACTTATTTTTTTAATCCGCTGCCTAATAATCAACTTGGTAATTTTTAAAATTTGGTATTTTGTTTGAAAAGCCTATTCACCCCCCCCCCTCTAGGCTTATTTGGGATCTTTCTGGGAATTTTTCAAAAGGAAAGCCTCCACCTCCTCTCCACTATATAAGGACATTTTTACCTCATTATTCTACACCTGAGCTAAGTTAATTGTTTATCTGTTTATTGACCAAATGGTTTGGTTGGGTTGGATGGACGAAATACACTCTTCGCACTATTAATAGGCCTGCTGAAATCTGTTAATAGTGCAGAGAGTGTATTTCGTCTATCCAACCCAACCAGACAATTTAGTCAGTAAACAGGTAAACAATTAACTGTTGAAATTTTCTTCATTGGCACCGCTGCCTCCTACAACTTTAAGGTTAGTGGCAGCAATGCAGCCGTCTCTATCCTTAGTAGCACCAAAAGCAACAGAATATACATGTGAATATTGAGGACCCAACAATAATTCCCTAAATTCCATCATATCATCAGCCAAGGCTCCCAATAGGATATTACTCTCCAAATTGTTTGATATCATTGAAGCCAGCTCTGAAAACACCAGAGGCAACAAGTTAAGCTGAAAATCCTTCAAAATGGGTCAGAGAAAGAGGATGCAACTAATGTTACAAGACTTCGCGAACATGTCGTCGGAGACTCTGGACCTATCTTTACAATTTAATTGTGTTTTTTGTAATAATTTAGTGTTGTCATAATATAATATGAAGAATTTTAATGTATTTTATTTATACTATATTGTTGTGACACAAAATCTCCAAGTCGCTTAAGTCCACAAATATACAATCCTATAAACATAAGAAACAACCTTCGAAGGTAAGGAGTATCGATGTCGTGCAGGCCAAAGACTCTCCAACAATCAAATCAGTAAAAAAAATTAATTATCAACTCAAAGCATGATCTTAGAGCTTAGGAATTACTTATTTTTGAATGATCTTATGAGAGCATTTATATAGATGATGAATTAATTTTCATGGCCTTAGGATTGTAAGTGTATTAAACTTGTAATCACAAGAAAGTATAATCCATATTGAATTGAACTCTTGTACTAAACAATGATTCAAGCCATTTAATTTGTATAAGAGTTGATTTCATAATTATTTTAAGAGTTCTTAGATCTAGGCCTCGGCAATGGGCTGAATCGAGCTTTTCAGGCTTGGGGTGGGTTCAAACTTGTATCAGACGAGCCCAATAGGGTTTTAGTGTTGGGCCTCAATGCATTTGTTCAATGCCCATTCGTTGGGCTCGAGCCTTACAGGCCAAAATTAGGCCTAGCCAGGTAGGCTCGACTGGGCTGCCCAGAATGAGCTTCTTTTGTTCTAGTAGTAGGCCAAAATTGGGCCTAACCAGGTAGGCCTGACTGGGCTACGCAAAACCTTTTTCGTTCTACTTATTATGCCAATTTGCTAATTTGCCAATTTGATGTTCAGAATTTAGATTGTGGGGGAAGAGAAAATTTTGAAATGTAAAGAAAAAAAGGGAAAAATGCCTAATTTGATAATAAACAACTAGAGGGGGAAATCCAACACTATAGAATGTGTACATCCCAACTGGGTTGGCACATACACAACCCTCAAAAACTAAATTTTTATTGAATTAATGCCAATAAGGTAATAAGTAACAAATACAATCTGCATTGCAATCCTCAACTCTTTATGGAGTTTACAAATTAAAGACTAAGAAGCAATCTGTACAGTCCTCAACTCCTTATGGAGTTTACAAATTATAAAGTAAGCAAATAAGTTACAAAATTAAAAAAGAGTGCAGCCTAGAGCTAAGTTGATGATGCAACGGGGAATGGCTCTCTTCAACAAAGAAGTTGGGTCTTGATAGCTTGATGTTCATTAATTCCTCTGCACGTCTTCATCTTGAGCAGCGTCTCGCATTCTTACTTCAGCTAAGTGCCAGTTTTTGACACAAATTAGTGCTTCTATGGTATTTGGACTCAAGCTAGGCTTCTTCTTACTCGCCACTCTACCACCTACACTAAAAGTAGCTTCAGATGCTACACTTATAACTGGAACAGTTAGTAAATCATAAGCCATGATGGAAAGCACAGGATATTGTGCATCATATAACTTCCACTATCTTAAAATAGAAAATGTAGACTCACATCAACATCATCTAAAACTGGTGCATCAAGATAATATTGTAAATCAGAAGTAGAACTTAAAAAGGACTGAGTAACCTTAGCCATTTTCAAGGCTCTCATAGCACTGTTTTGAAATGCAGGAATAGAAACTGGTTTAGAACTACAATTAGGGGTGATTTCAGAAGAGACATGTAAGGATGAAGCAAGTACATTTGACTTGTAATATTCATACAATTGAAACAAGGAAGACTTAGTGCCATCAACCTTAACCATAAATTCTTCTTGGCTACAACCAATAAGTTTTAAGCAAGTACCAATTGCCAAAAGTTTGAAACTAAGATCCATAATAGTTGCAAAATAAAACACTTCAGGGAAATTTTTCTAATATTTATCAAATTTAGTCTTCATTGCAGCCACAGCAGTTTTAAATACATTAATATGAGCATACGATTGAAATGCACATAAGATATCAATTAAACATGGTAGCATATGACTAGAAGTAGGATAATACACACCAGATAAAATTTTGGTCAAAGAATAAAAAATCTTTAAGAAACACATACAAACTGAGCAACAAGCCAATCATGTTCCGTTAGAATATGTAAACTTGTATTTCTAAAATATTGATGCAGTATTTGAACATATCTATGCAAGATAGCCTTATATTTAATGGCTACTTCTCATAGTTCATATGTGGAACTCCATCTATGAGGAACATCATTATCTATGTTTCTCTTATCCAAATGAACATCAACATAACATTTTTTCCAAAGTTCATGTCTCTTATTGAAAGAATTCAAACTACGGACAATTGCAATAATTTTCTCAATAGAAGGACCCAAAATAGTCAGACCATCTTGCATAATCAAGTTCATAACATGAGTATAGTAACGCATATGAAATATTTGTTTAGGCACATCATCAGTCATAAGAAATAAAGGCAGCAAGTCAACAATTGCATCATTATTTTAAGCATTGTTTAGTGTAATTGAAAATATTTTATTATGTATATGCCAAGAGTTGAGTTCTTCACTTATACGACTTGAAAGTGACTCTCCACTATGTGGCTATTCAATTATTTTAAAACAAATAATCCTTTTATTTAAGTTCCAGTCAGAATCAATGAAGTGAGCAGTTAATGATATAAAACCAAATTTTCTCTAGAAGACCAAACATCAGAAGTCAAACAAATTCTGCCGTCATATTTTTCAAAATAAGACAGCAACTAATATTTCCCTTCAACAAACAGTTTCATAACATCCTTTTACAAATATTGGCAGAAATGCTTTTATATTGTGGAGTAAAGCTTCTTTGAATCATTTCTTTAAAATCATGTTTTCTCACAAAAGTAAATAATAATTTGGCCCTAATTATAAAGTCAACAACTTTTTTTTCGAGCTTTTTCCTCATCATAAACAAAAAGTGACATATTACCATCAGAACCAGATTGAAAAATCATTTGATTGCTTATATTAGCTTTTTGGAATTTAAGATGTTTCTTATAATGATGAGTTAAATGAGTAGTACCACCACTAGAACCACCAGTTAGATGCTTCTTACAAAAAGTGCATTTAGCTTTTACAATAGACTCAACATTTTCAATTTCAATTATTTTTTCAAACCAGATCCACAATTCACTTCTACCAGTTTTACTTTTAGAACTAAGGTCAATAACAACTAGGGGTTGAGCAGGGATAGCGGGGGATTCACTTTTAGTTTTAGGGGGTTTAGGAATAGAAGGGGCTTTGGAGTGAGGTGTGGTTGGAGGGAAGCAATGGATTCAGGGATTTCTGCCATTCCAGGCTCGGGTTGACTACTAGGTTGAGACATCCTAAGGGTTAACTTAACTCAAAAACTCAAACACCAGAACACAGGAATAGCAGCAAGCAACACAGCAAATCAAAAACCACTCACAGTACATAAATCAAAAACCACTCACAATACCAACAGCAACACAACAAGCACTAGCACAGCCACACAAGACAGCATCAGAACAAGCTCTTTTTTCAAACCTAACAGAAAACACAAACAATTGTTAGTTAGTGACCAAATTTGACACACATTTATAAAAATAAAAAAAAAGAAGGAATTAGGGGCTTACACAATTTTACACACAGTAACACAGGTTGCAAGTGAGCTTATGGTTGAGTCGCTGGTGTGAACTATGAAGGTGGATTTGCTGGGTTTGCTGAGCCACTGAAAAAGATAAAGTGAAGGTGAAGTGAAGGTGCAATCTGTGGGTTAGGGTTCTGCAACTGAGCCGTGATGGGTTAGGGTTCTGTAAGTGAAGTGAAGGTGCGATCTGTGGGTTAGGGTACTGCAAGTTAAGCCGTGATGGGTTAGGGTTCTGCAAGTGAAGTGAAGGTGTGATCTGTGGGTTTGATAAAGTGAAGGTAAAGTGATGGGTGCGATGGAGATCTACAAGTGAAGGTGATCGGTGCGAAGGTGTGGGTAAGGATTTGATGAGGATCTGTGGGTGCGATGGAGGTCACAGGTACAATCGAAAATGATATTTAGTGAGGAAATGTGAGGATTTGGTAATGGGTGTGAAGGTTTGGTGAGGATTTAATGTTATTTCTGGAATTTGGTGAGGATCTGTGGGTTAGGGTTTGAGTCTAAAACTTTGAGAGAGAGAGAGACACTTAGAATCGGTGCAAGGAAGAAGAAGAAGAATGAAATGTGAAGAGATGAAATGTGATTAGGGTTATAGAATTTGGGGGGTGGGTTTGATTCAGTGTGGTGAGGGACATTATTGTGATATAGCTTCACCAATATTACTATGCCATGTATGTGTGTTTAATAACATTTTTATTGGCTAGCAGATTGGGGTTTGGGTTAGTGTGAGGGCCAAATTGGGGTTTGGGCTGTTTAGTGACAAATTGGGGTTCATACCCTAAACCCTACACTACCCTCAAACCCTAATTAAATTTAAACCTTATATAAATGCCCTAAACCCTAAACTACTCACAAACTTAATTAAATTTTAACCTTATAGTAAATTTAATAAGCCTATGGCCCTATATAAACTAATAGTAGCATATATAAGCTCATAGCATAACTATATCCTAATAGACTAATAGTAACATATCTAGGCAATTTGCGGTTTAGACTAATTAAATATATATGCTTTATATATATAACATATAATCATATATAGGCTATATGATAGTAACATATACAATTTAATAGTTTAATACCCTGTCCCCCTAAACGGCTAAACTATAGTCTATATACAATTTATTTAAACCTTATATATAAATATAAAGCTCACAACAAAACAATTACCTATTTAATTTAGTGAGAACTAAGACCCTTTGGGCCTATCCCTACCTAAACTATATACAATTTAATAGTCAATAATTAACTATATTGCCATAGTGGTTTTTTTTTAATTTTCCAAATTGTCATGAAATAATTAACTATATTGCCATAGTGGTTTTTTTAAATTTTCCATATTGTCATGAAATAATTAACCATATTGCCATATACGTAAAAATAAAACTCTACATTAACATATATTAATTTATAGTATTTTTGACATTTATGATTTATTTACCTATCTATTATTTACATATTATTATATAAAAATACAATTAGTTTGGGCTTTTTCGGGCCTAGCCTAATTTGGCCCTAAACGGGCTGGGCTTAATCGGGCCTAAACGGGCTAGACTTCGGGTGGGCCGTGAGCTTGAGAATGGGGCCCAAAGCCCGCCCAAAGAAATTTTTGACCGGGCCAACCTAGCCTAATTTTGGGCTTTTTCAGGCTTCGAGCTCTATAGGCTAGGGGGGCTTCGGGCTTTGGGCCAAATGGTGACCTCTACTTAGATCCTAATTATCATGAGAATACATTTTTTAAGTGGTTTAGGATACATCCGCCAATTTTAGGCGCGATTTTGGACCTATCCTCGGGTCTTATAAGCCTCCCTGGGGATAATCGACCTCTTTTGACGTTTTTTCGAATCCATTGGTTGGTTTAGACCTATCCGGTGTTTTCTCAGACCCATTGGAGGGTCTGGATGCATTCATTCCTTTTGGGTGGTTTTGTGAGTGATTGTAACGACCCGCACCTTTTAAGTGAATTATAATAGGGTCAATGTTGACTTTTGGTTCTAATAAGATTTTAACTTTGACCTTGGGTCCGTTAGGAAGGTCTCGAGCTCACGAGTTCATAGACACGCGGCATGGGCTATTTAGAGTTACGGTTAAAAAGTTATGAACGTGATAAAGGAGCTCAAGGTTGACTTTTTAAAGTACTTGAGGTTTAGAGTTGACTTTGACACGGGTGCGTAGAGCTCGACTCCACGAGTTCGTAGACACGTAGCATGCGTCGTTTGGAGCTACGGTTTGNTCTATTAGAACCAAAGGTATAAAAGAAACAAGGATAAGACCCTTTAAAAAAGGGGGGGTTATTTAATCCAAAAGAGATATGACCTATATATATAGTAACACAAAGGGACCCATACAACAGGCACTATCACCTCCAAAGTATAGGATCTATCAGTCACACAACGATAGAAAAGTATTTGTTGTAACACAAAATCTCCAAGGGTCCGAAACCTTGACGATGATAGGTCCTGTGAACAATAAAACACCTTCGAAGGTAAGGTGACACCGGTGTGGTGTCGGCCAAAGGCTCTTCGACGGTCAAGTTAGTAAACAAGATCGCTATATTCTCAAAGCAGTGGCTTGGAGCTTAAGAGTTAATTACCTGAGAATGATGGTATGAGAGCGTTTATGTGGGACCATGAAATATTCTAATATAGGACCATGGTTTATTCTAGCATGGGACCTATCCATTCTCATGGAAAAAGGAAGGGACCTAACTATTCTCATAGGTCCATTGGAAAATGCATAGAAATATAGGACCTATGGTGTTAGAAGAATACAACCTATGTTTTGAGAGACCTATATAAGTTATGGACATTCTCCAATAACATGCAAAGGGACCGAAGGTATAAAGCATGCAAGGAATTCAAGGACCCATTATACATGGGGCATGGGGCCATCACCCACATAACCACCCAAAGGGGCCGAATGCGTACGGACCCGCCAATGGGTTCAGGAAAATAGGCCAAAAAGGCCGAATACCTCCAGGGAGACTCTTAGGACCTGCGGATAGGTCCGGAATGGCGCCAAGAATGGGCGGACGTATCCTAAACTAACTAAAGAAGGTATTCTCATGATAATTAGGATCTAAGAACTCCTAAAATAATGGGGAAACCAACTCCCATACGAATTAAATGGCTTGAATCCTCTCCAAACAAGGATTCAAGTATAGAAGTTCAATCCAATATGGATTATACTTCCCGGTGATTACAAGTTTAATAAGCTTACAATCCTAAGGCCATGAGGATTAATTCATCCTCTATATAAA
>QANT01000739.1:0-21566 GCA_003254885.1 Purshia tridentata
GGGCGACGAACACATTTCGTCGCCCAAAGTCACAAACCGTCGCCCAAAGTTCAATTATTAAATTATGGGCGACGAAACATTATTTGTCGCCGAAAATTTCGTCCCCCCAAACACTTTGGGCGACGGCAAAAATTATTCCGTCGCCCAAAATTCAGTTCCTCGTTTAGGTTAGGGCGACAACATTAATTCGTCGCCCAAAATGTCTAGGGCGACGATTATTTTTTATTCGTCGCCCAAACTACTTTGAGCGGCTAGAAAATTCGCCGCCCAAAATTAAGATTGTTCATCGCCCAAATACTCTCAGGCGACGAAAAGTTGCTCGTCGCCCAAACTCTTTCTTCTTGTAGTGGCTATAAAGGAGTATCACGGTAGTCACGGAACTCGTGAGACCGACTTTGCTGAAGGATCATTTCCTATGAATACCACCCTAGAGATCACTTATTTCAACCTTCTGGACACTCCAAGAACTGAAAACTCGAGAACATGGATATGATTGGCGCTTGTACCATATTTATTTTATTCTTTGAAAAATGATTCATATTCGGATTATTTTGGAGATTTATGTTTTGTATTATTATTTTGGAAATTTCATTATGTTTGAATATTATTTAATTCAATAAAGTTATTCATTTTAATACTTGTGATCCACTGAATTAAATTTATGAATACGCATGTCATATGAGGAAGTTTGTTGTATGGTTGATAGTGCTACTATGCACACTATACTCCGGGATCGGAAGTAGTTTTTAAACTTATTGCCTACTCGTATTTTTCAAACTTATTGCCTACTCATACCTCTGTGACAACCATACTGTGAGACCCCATACTTTTCTAGTAATCTACTTTCCGCTTACATTAGAATTTTTTTTAGGAACTACTAACTAAGGCTTGACGTCATTATCGTTGAGCTTAATTTGTTGCGAATAACGACATTTGGTTCGTTGAATTTGAAGTTAGAATGATTTAAGTGATGAATTTTCCAAGATGGATAATTATTTTGGGTCATTAATTATTTGATTTTTTAGAATTTAATCTAGGTGAAGTTGGATTTTTCATAAAAATTTCAGAAGTCAAATTGTTGTTTGGAGGCCATAGATAAATAGTATTCAGTCTCACGAGTTAGTAGAACTTTTCATGGAATTATTTGAGGACCCGAGCAATGTTTGGTGAATTTTTTAAGTTGGAGAAAATAGAAAAAAGAAGAAGGAAATGACGTGACAGCTTACATGGTAGCTAGCAACACGTGTCACACGCTGATGCATCAGTAAGCGCTGACTAGGATGGGCGCACAGAATTGATATGGACTGCACCTCACTTGATCATTCACCATTGTTTTAATCTTAGCCCTTAAATTTCATTAAGGAGCCTTCTAATCTTAGCCCTTCATTTTTGCATGCAACTCATCCCACATTGAAAACTTACACCTTCCTTCCCACCTCTAAAAGCTTATAAATAGAAGAGTCCCCTCCTCATTTTCACTTGGACCTTTTAGTGTAAGTTGCCACGTATCACACGCTGATGCATCAGCAAGCGCTGACTAGGATGGGCGCATAAAATTGATATGGACTGCACCTCACTTGATCATTCACCATTGTTTTAATCTTAGCCCTTAAATTTCATCAAAGAGCCTTCTAATCTTGGCCCTTCATTTTTGCATAAAACTTATCCCACATTGAAAACTTACACCTTCCTTCCCACCTCTAAAAGCTTATAAATAGAAGAGTTCCCTTCTCATTTTCACTTGCACCTCTTAGTGTAAGTTGAAAGCTCCTCACTCTAAGTTCTTTCTCTCCCTGAAATTCTTCTTAAGGGAATCCTTCCTTTTGTGAAAGAAACCCGACGGAGCAAGCTCCAATCTTTTTTGGAGAGACTTCATAGTTCAAAATTTTTGTTTATTTTTTGTTAGGTTATTAATTATCCCATAAAGGTGGTGATTAATTTCTCTAGTCAAAAATAGTCTTTTTCCACAGCAAAGCCCTGCCCAACTTTCGTCACGCTGAAGTGAGTCTTTGGGTAAGACTTGAAAGTTTGGTTTAGTTGTTAAGTTTAATTTAGTTACTTATTAGGGTTTAATTTTGTTGTTTTAGCAATTTTTTTGTGGAGATTAAGCAAAAGAGGTCTTCAACCGAGTAAGTAAATCTCCTCCATCTCTTTAAGGTTTTTATGCATAATTAATTAGCTAGGTTGGATTATTAATTAAAGTAAATAATCATGTTTAAAGTAGGATTTAAATTGTATAGTTTAATTGATTAGATGGGATTAAATAAAATCAATTAATTATGTAATTATAGAATTGCTATAACCTAAAGATGTAAGAAGCATGCAAACTAAGTTAGAATTATTTTCTTTGCTTGCTTAATCAGTTAGACTTGTTTATTTGTTAATCAATCAACCTAATAATGTTTTGAGGCCACCCAATTAAAGTAATTGAATGAAATGATATCGAGATCAATCCTGGCTGTTGTTGCTATTGCCGGCTTAAGAAACACTAAGATTGATTCCCCTAGTCTCTCCCGCACTGACCTGATCATGATTGTTTGGACCTTAAGTGGTTAACCTCTAGACTTAAAATAAAATTTGGCCTAAGTAAAATCCTTAAGTCTTGAAAATATAGAGACTTGATCTTAGTAGACAAGTTTCTGGGATTTTCTGGGAAGACATAACCGAAAGGTAAGGCCAAGCGGAAACTTTGCCGAAGTTCTCTCAAACTTACTTTTACTAAAGTTGGATTTCTGTTGGATTGATTTGGATTTTCAGTTTTCCTAGAGAAGGATTTAAGGACTTTGGTGTTGTGGAAGTATAAAAAGGTTAATCTTGGACACTAGGCAGGGGGATTCTCACACCCTGACAGTTGGGCTATTTTTATGCATGTATTATGATATTAAATATTGTTGCTTGCGAACCCCGCTTTATTTTTGTATGTTATATTGCATGGTTTTTGGTTGTTATTGATGATCTGAGAGTAAAGGGTCACGTTGACAATGACCTTGGGTTTCGATCCCCTAAATGTCCGGAAGGGGTATGTACGGACAAGTTAGTCAATTTGTCCTTTTAGGGAGGCTAGCTTAAGGGGTACTACCGTGGTAATGGAAACTCTCGCTACATTATCTTGATTTGCGCCTGGTAAGTGTAGTTGGCCATTCTTGATCAATCATCAATTAATGATAATTGGAATCCCTAAAACGTTTTGAGAAAATTGTATACATATCAACAAAGGTTTCCTGGATTTTAACGATTAAATTTTGATATTGGTTTTTGTTTGGTGAAATCTTTTCAACTGTTTTCGATACTGGTCGATTATACCTATTAAATATTTTGACCTACTATTTTGAAACACAGCTAGGGTCTCTCGAGGAAAAGCGATGAACATTTGTGATGCCTACCCCCTACTACATTCTTTTGCATATCCGATTCTAGTTGACAATTTCGATTAGTTGGTTGGGTGAGGCACTTGAATATCTTGCTGGACATCTTAAGCTCTTTCCCATTTTTCAAGTCTGTTGCTTTGTTGAACTCTCTTATTTATCAGCGAACTATCTTTCTATTTCATTTCGAATTTTCGGAATAGCTTTTGCGTAGTTGGTTGGTATACACTTTCAGATTGTTACTCAAGCATGATTTCTTTGAAAGTCATGTTGTTTTTAAGGGTATTTTTGTAAAATTTCTTACTCGCTTTGGTTGGCTTTATTTAAAATACATTTTGAAGTTATTTTAAAATGATTTCCGCTACACACTTTTCTTTCTGATCCAACCCATCTTCTCTCAAACAAGCTTTACGTTTATTTAATTCTAGAATGGTGTTGCTAGGACTTGGTGACACATTCTAGGATTAGCTAGTCGGCGTGACGGCTATCAAGTGCCCCAAAAAGTGTCATTTCTTCCAGGCCCTGTTTTGAGACATGAGAGTTAAAGTGGTATCAGAGCAAAATCTTTAAACAAATTGATTTTTCAAAAGTGATTTTCAAAACGAATTTGGGAAAAGTCATTTTGTGAAAATACCAACCTTGAAACTCTTTTAAATGATTTTTCAAAATGAATTTCAAAATGTTTTTCACAACTGGTTTTCAAAATGAATTTTGAAAAGTCCTTTTTGTGAAAACTACCAACTTTGAAACTCTTCTGTTTCTTTTTAGTCTTCATTGAAAGTCTTGTTCAAGTTCTCAATTCTGCTTGAATGTTTGCTAAAAGACTTGTAAATTCTTTCAGTTCTATCGAGCAAGATGCCGCCCTGAACCGTCAACCCTCATGTTCACCAAACTACTAATAATCAATTTGATCCTTAACAGATGGCAGTCTTCATGTAGGCATTCCTAAATGCATAGTCTCAGATTACGCCGGTTGAGAAAGGAGAGAAACGAAGGAGAGACTAAACGATTTTCTCCAAACTAAACCCTTGAAGTTTAACGGTAGCTCTGAAGTGAGTTTGGCTAAATCATGGCTCCAACACATTGTGAAGAAGCTCAATGCAATTCACACACTGCCGGAGTTGAGAGTGTGGTTAGCAACCCACATATTGGAAGAAGATGCAGATGCTTGGTGGAACACCAATACTTCAGTGACGGTTGTTGAAGTAATGGGGTGGAATGACTTTCAACGTCATTTCAACAATCCCTACTTCCCAAAGCCTATAAGAATTGGAAAAGCTAAGGAATTTCTAGAATTGGAACAAGGTAATTTGACCATAGCAGAATATGTGTCAAATTGACAGAGTTGGGAAGGTTTGCACCCTCGATCATGAATGATGAGGAGTTGAAGATGTCTCATTTTCTGCAAGGACTAAAGAACGGTATTGTAACACCCCGCACTTTTCAAAGTGGTTTTGAAACACTTTTTAAAGATTTTCGAGATTTTAATTTGGAAAGTAAAACGTTTTGGAGGTTTTCAAATTTTAAAGTTTGACTTTTAAAAGGGGGAAAAAGTTGACTTTTTGTTCTGGAGGTCTTTTCGTGTTGACCTTGGGTCCGTTAGGAAGGTCTCGTCCTCACGAGTTCGTAGACACGTAGCACGCGTCGAAGTTAAAATTTTGGTAGATAGGGATCCCGTAAAAACTTCTTTCGAGGGAGCTACGGTTTGAAAGTTACGGATGTGTGAAGAGAAGGACACATTGGTAATTTTGAAAAAGGTGTTTTTTAAAAGCCCAAAAACCCAGATTTTTCACACTTTCTCTCTCCTCTCTCCCGCAACCTTCTCTCTCTCGCGACACCCATTTCAGCCGTGACTTTCGCCGGCGCGTGGGGGCGCGTCCGGCGGCGGCTGAAGTCGATCCTTGTCTTCCCGTGCTCGCCGGCTCCTCCTCTTCCTTCCCATGGTGGCGGCTCGCCGTGTTTTAGCTCGGAAAGTGGAGATTCAAATCGTGTACAGTCGGCGTCAGCGGCGATCTCGCCCTTTCCGGCGACGACGAGGCTCAGTGACCGCCCAGATCTTCTCTACGCATCGAGCTCAGCTTGTTGGTGGGTTCGATTGAACCTTTGGACCGCCGTGGACGGCGGATCGGCGTTGGGGGTGCCGCCGGCTTTTCCGGCGAGTTTCGTCAATTTTCGGCCACTTTTGGCCGTCGACCCAGGTTCGAGAATCGATCCCCTCGATCTCCTCTACGTGCCTGTGTAATTTGTTTCAGCTAAACTTGACTTTGACTTTTGGCAGGTTGACCGCCGTTGACTAGCCGTTGACCGTCGTGGGACCCGCCGCGTGTGGGGGTTCCAGTGACCGTTCAGTAGTTTTTGGCCTCGGGCCAACCACCCGAGCCTGTGGGTGAGCTTTCGAACTTTTCGAGTGTTTTTCCGAGGGTCGGGCAGCCACCGTGTGTGGTGGTTCCCGCTCGTTTTGTTGGTTTGTTGACTTGTTTGTGAATTTGGTGGTTGTCTGGTCTTAACAGGTGTGCTCGGCTCGGGAATTGTGTTTCCGATGCCGTTGTGCTGCCGGATTTTGGAATCCGTGCAAAGGAGCCACAAAGGGCACGAAGGGTAGTTCAGTCTTTTTGTGCGGAAAACAGTGAGTGAACTTAAGATCAAGTTAATTTCAGTTCAGTTAATTTTCTGGTCCAGTTAAGTGCTTGCCTTGTTTGCTTTGTGTGATTGGTTGTTGTTTGCTAGTTAAGAGGGCTACGGAAATTAGGATTGCAGAGCTCGAGGTGTTAATGGTTATTTGAGGTTAAAGGCTTAAGTATGAGATTGGAGTATCAGTGTGTATTAATTGAGGATTAAGTTGGATTCTAAATAAGGATCAGTAGTTATTATTCGAGGATTAGTGGATTCCAGTTGGAGGATCTAGTTGGATCCCAAGTAAGGATCTCGTGGATGGTTTTGAGGTTATTTCAGTTTAGAGGTTAAATTGAGGAAAATTGAGGTATTACAGTTTGGCACAGTGGAAGGTTATTTCAGTTTAGAGGTGGAATTGAGGATAACTAGAAGTATTACAGTTTGGCACAGAGAATTGATTGGCTAGAGGATTTGGTAATCAGGCTAAGATTTGTGTTTGTGACTTGAGGCTTGATTCTGTTTTGAGACTTAAGATGGATTATGATCTGATTATTTTATTAAATTACTAATTTGAGGTTTATAGTAGATTTCACTCATACGAGCTCTAGTGAGCTTACCGGGTTTGTGTGTAAACCCGGTGNTGTGGTTGGGTGCAGGGTTGTTTTTGCAGGTGAGCAAGCTGAGGAGGCAGTGGAGAGAAGACGAGGCAGCGGAACCAACAGCAGTTTTAGAAAACTTATTTTACAGTTACCAGCAGCAGT
Source organism: Purshia tridentata (assembly GCA_003254885.1). Taxonomy (NCBI): domain Eukaryota; kingdom Viridiplantae; phylum Streptophyta; class Magnoliopsida; order Rosales; family Rosaceae; genus Purshia; species Purshia tridentata. The sequence goes on from QANT01000739.1 coordinate 6,740, forward strand.
TTCTGAAAGTTATTTACAGTTTGAATTTTATGTAAAAGTTTTACAGCTTATTTTTATAAATGTGTTTTGTAAAGTTACAGTTATTTCAGTAAATTATTTTATTATTCATGGCTCACAGTTTCAGGAAAAAGGGCCCACAGGAAACAGTTGGCAGTTTTCAGCAGTTTAGGCACGTGCCCGAGGGTCGGGGCGTGTCACTGCCAGAGAAACTGATGTATGGGTCTCTCTATGTCTGAAAAAGAATAAGAGAGAAAATCACGAAGAGGTGAAGGAGAATTGGAGAAAGCGACACTGACAGGAGAGAGAGGAGATTGACAGAGAAGAAAAAGTAAAATTATAATGTAGATCGGGTAAACTAAAATGTGGGCCAGAAGAAAATGAAGTGAACCCACTAGAAAAAGCCCAGTCAAAAAGATGGACTATATAGTCAGAGGGTAACCCAGAATTGATGTATCAGTAATTATCTAAAAAAAATGTGTATAAATATAATAGCAATTAATAAATTAAATTTAGACAGGGGCTTTAAAATGGGCTAAATTATTAACTTTGGGCTACAATACTTGTAGCCCAATTAAATAGGTGTTTTAAATAAGTGAAACCCAACTAAATGAAAAAAAAAAAACAAAAAAAGAAGAAGAAGTGTTTGATGTCTAAATACATAGAATGCAACTTTCTACACTTAGATACTTTTAGATGGCTTAGCTTCTCATTGGTTGTGTGTGTGTGTGTGTGTGTGTGTGAGCTTGTGAATGGTGAGGATTGTTTTAAGAAAGGTGAGTCATTACTAGAATCTTTGCTCAATGGTGAGGACTAGTTTTAGAGGGGTGAGTCACCACTGGAATATTGATTAGGAAAGTGAGTCACCACCTTAGATAATGATTAGCCATAACAATGGCATAACTAGAGGAGCCAACTAAATGGTTACTTGAACTAAGAAGTTGGCTATAAATAGGAAGGTTTGTGTGAGTTATGAGCACTCTTAAGTAACTAATGAAAAAGAAAGAAGGACAGAGAAAGAAAGAGAGAAGTGAGAGAGAAATAGAGAAAGGGGTAGAGAATGAGGGAGGAAAACTTAAGAAGATTGGAGTTAAATTTTAAACTTCATTCTTCTTAGTTGTTTAAACTTTACTTAAACTAACATTTTTTAGTTATCTGTGGTTTTCTTTACTGTAGGAACTCACAGGTGTTAGCCTCTATAGAACTCAAGAGGTTAGAAATAAAGGTGAACTTAAGGACTCCATGGAAACATATATGGGCGTCCTTATCAAAATTTCTACGCAAATGTTGTTTTATAATCTTGTTTACATGCCTTTGTTTTAGGGTGTAAAACTAAAAAATTAAGTCATGTATCATCTTATTATAGTCCTAGGAACATGTTTTGTGGTTTAAAATTGAAAGAAAATTCAAAAGCAAGAAACTTGAAAAATTTAGAAATTTTTCCAAAAAATTTGTAGTTTCATATGGCCTCCTTTCGAGGCTTATAACTAGCTTTCTAATAGTTCATTTTGCATGATCTTTATATGGTTGTAAAGATGGTGTTGAAGGTTTTATTATATAATATATATAAGCCCATTTCGTCAAGGTATACCTAAGATGAGGTATAATTTATAGGATCCACTTTGCATTGTAATTTGATAATCCAAACCGTCTAATTTCTAAGTATCAATACAAAAATCATCCTTGCATAAAATTAGACAAATTAGAAATCATTTAGACATCTAATTGTGTTAAAATAAATAGATGAATATAATGATTCCGTGAACAATTGAAATGATGACTTTTTAATCAAATAGTTAAACGATTTTTAATATGTCTAATTTTTTTGTAAGAATGATCCTTGTATAGAGGCTTATAGAATAGACCGTTTTGATCATTGAATTACAATGCTTAGTGAGTCCCACAAACCATACCTCATCATGTTTAAGATGAAGTATATCTCAATGGAAGAGGCCTACCTCATTTTAAACATAACGAGGTATGATTTGTGGGACTTACTCACCATCGTAATTTAAAGATACAAGGTAATGATTTTTAAAGTATCTATACAAGGATTATTCTTGCAAAAAATTAAATAAATCGGATATCATTTAACTATTTGACTAAAGAGCCATCATTTCAAGTGTTTACAAAATTATTATGCGACAGGATCATCCCTACATTTTACCCTAAAAGCCGAAGTGAGCCTATATGGGATCCAATGCTAAGGAAAACCCTACCGAATATTCGGTAGAACTTCCCATGAAATTAGACTAATCCAACTTGAAAAATTTGAAAAAATACTTCTAACAACCAAAAGCTTCCTCTACCACATCAAAAGAGGTGTTAGACCCATAACATGTTATACATAGTCTAATCAGAGCAGATTTAATAAACTTTACAAACCTATCTCATTATAATAATTACAAGGAAAACCATGATCCCAAAATACCAATAAGCTAGGAATGAGAAACTTGAATGCCTCAACGTGGTGCGGTCTGACCTCTAACACTTGGGGGAAATGTCAAAACAATACAAAGAAAAGAAAACGTTAGATAATCTAGTGAGTAGACAAAATATAGAAAACACAACATTTAAGTTATTTATCCTTTCCAATTCCTTTAAATCCAGTTTTTTTTTTTACTTTAAGACCTCATGTCAGTCTTTGAAATCTCTCAGTTTTAAAACCAATCTGCAAACCTATTTCAAAATCTCTTGAAACTACTACAAAAGAAAATGTTTCTAAATACTCAAAATTAATCAACAAATGTAGAAATCTCTCAGTTTTAAAACCAATCTGCAAACCTGTTTCAAAATCTCTTGAAACTACTACAAAAGAAAATCAATAATTCAAAAAAATCAATTATTTTGAAATAAACCATGAATGTAAGATGAAGTGTGAGGTTTCCATGTAAATCCAGATAATTCGACAATAAAGCTCACACTCAATTAGTTATCTACTAGAAACCGTCATACAAGCCTAACCAATCTCAAGGTATTCGTATAGCTATTAGAAACCGTCATACGAACCTGACCAATCTCAAGGACTTGCAGAGCCATGAATTAATTAACCACTCGTACGTGCATGAAAAGTTGCCTCCAAAGGGCTAAGCATCGCAACATACGACTTAAAGCCTATATGTTTGTCATGATGGGTCTCAAAGACCTATCCAACCTGATAGCTTGGCAGGTATTGAAAATGGTGGTTTAAACCACTTTCCATAACCAAATTATAAATAAAATTTTCCAAACCTCTTACAAAACATTTGTTGGGAACTAAAAATTCAACATAGATAAAATCCCTTGTTTTTGAAATAAACCAAAAGATTTAACAAATCATATACATACATAAGAGAGAAAATTTATAATTATTTCCAAGATTCAAAAACTCAATAAAATCAACATATAGAATCCATGATTTGAAAGTATATTCATGAAAATAATCAAAGAAAACCCAAAATCTAATCCCATGTATCAACCTCAAGGCAAACTCAAAATAGCAAATAGAATTTAAATCCTAAAATTCATTAAGACATTTTCAAACAAAAATCCAAGGAGTGTAATTTCGATTTCGATGGAAATTTCGATGGAAATTTCGACGGAAGTTCGACGGAAGTTTTAACGGAAATTTCGACCGAATTTCGATGTTGCTAGGGTTTAGACAAAAACGACGGAAATTGCTATCAAACAATGTAAATTTTGAATGAAACTTTATCATATGCTCATTCAACATATTAGCTACTACATTTATAAAAAATATTGAAGGAACCAAACCATATTGTAAGTTTCATGTAATATAAAGTGAATATAATGAGCGCTGAAGGCAAATTTTGTTAAGAAAATGCTACTCAAATTAATAATTACATAAATAACATCTCAAATTTATTTATACTACAATACTAAATTATGAATTAAGTAAGTATCCAATATCACATATATGGTATAGGGTATACAATATATGGTATATGATTCAGAGTATAAGGTACAAGGTTAGAGGGCTTTAGGGTATTTTTAATTAGGTTTTATATGAAATTTATTATATAAATTATAAAGATATATATCTAATTGCCTATTAAATTTTAAAACACATATCAATTAAAACATATGTAACTATGTAATGTATATAGTTTTAGTATAAGGTTTTTATTAAACTATTTTGGGTTAAATTTTATGTTGAGTGTGTGTGTAATTAAACAAGTTAATAGAATTAATACCCATAAATTATATTATTCTAGAAAAAAAACTGCATAAATTATATAATTATATATATATTTTTAAGATAAGATTATTATTTATATTATGTTTTTTATATTAATTGTTTATATTCTAAATTCTTAAAACTATAAAAAATAAAAAATAAACTCACTTCCTGCATGTGATTCATACACAAGGCCAAGGAAGTAAGAGCCTATGACTTATCCACTAGACCACCAAACCGTTTTGAATTATTTTCTCAAACATTATATTTATACCTGACCTAATAAACTAATATTTTTAACCACTTACCTAACCGGTTACCAACATATGAATAATATATGATACAATCATACAACCCTAGAAGCCTTTCATTCTTTCTAAGCTGCCGTCGCAAGAGGTTCTCTTTCTCTCTCTCTCTCTCTCTCTCTCTCTCTTTCTCTCTCTCTTATCTCTCTCTCCCCTCTCTGTCTTGCATCTCTCCCTCATCTCTTTCTAGGTTTTTTGATGTGGCTGGCGGTGTGAGGAAAGGGGTGAGAGAGAGTCGCGAGGGTGAGCAAGGGTCTGGGGCTCTGGCTGGCTGACGGGTGAGAGAGTGTGTTCTAAATCTGAACAAGAATAAAGCAAAAAACCGGGTTTGGTGTAAATTTCGACAAATATCGCCCATAATTTTCCAAATTTTGCCTAAGGGTGACTGGAAATTTCGGCCGATATTATGACGAAATTTCTAAAATTTACTTGAAAACTATTTGGAATGTGAGTTTCGTTTCGGACCTTTAGAAAAACGATAATTTCGCCAAAATTATCGATATTACACTCCTTGCCAAGAGCCACTCACAAATAGAAATTTTAGCTTTGATCCTCAGTTGGATCATCTTGGGTCTCGGGGTTGTTGCCTATTGTTAAAAAAATAAGACATGAAACCACAAATCAAACGTGCGTGTGTGAACCTAGACGTTCAGCTAAACTTTTCTATATTTTAATGATAAACCCAATTTAAATCTTTCTCAGCTCAATCCATCACCAATTCACCCAACAATACTTCTATAATTCTCAAATATATTTTGTGTAACGCCTTTCTCTATCAAAAATTCGTCCAAGGGCTATTTGGGTATCCGAAAAGTATCCAACTACGGTGCAATTTGAGTTTTATCACTTTCGAGCAATTTCAACTCATCTAAACTCAATAACCAAACTAAATATAAACTTCAAATTTATAATATTTAAAGAAATTAATGGCTGACCGTCGTCGTCGCCCAAAGTGGTTGTGTCTAAACCAAAAGTCATCAATTCTTCAAATTTCTCAAAATTTCCAATTCTATTCATTAATTAGAGGTCCATATGGGTGAGAATTATCCAAGAATACCTCAAAACACCATCCAATTTTGAATTTCCAACCCGAATTTGGTTCTTAAAACCTAAAATTTTATGTTTCTAAATACTCAAAATTAATCAACAAATGTATTAGGGAATTAAAGTCCTAAGATGATGGGAAGAAAACCCACCTGAAATCGAGGTGATTGAAGGCCGGAGGGGGCCGAAATCGTCCAAAGAACAGGGGGTTGGGTTGAGTTTTCTGGGCTGTTTCTGCGTACAAAAAGGCTAGCCGGCGTGAAGAAAGGCTTGGAGGAGATGAGGCTTGGAGGAGATGGCCAGTGCTTGGGGAGTCAGCTTGCCTTGGGTCACCAAGAACTTGGCCAGAGGTGGGTGGTCCGGCGTGCGCAGGGAGAAAGGGAAGAGAGGTGAGAGAGAGAAAGAGAGTTGGGTTTAATTAACTCAGCTTTTCTGAAATTACTAAACACATCCCTACTTTTCACTTGTCCATAGTTTATCATACGTAGCTCAGATTCGCGATTCATTTTCGCCTACGTGTTCATAAGCTCGAAATATATATAACCGGCTAAAAATTTTTGGACAAAAGGCTCTCTTTTAATTTCTCCCAAATAAACTCCAAAAACACCTTAATTGACTTAAATAAAGTCCAAAAATTAAATCATAACTTAAGTAATAGGTTAACTTAAAATTGAGCTCGGGTAAGGTCGTCACAATCTTCCCCCCTTACAAAAATTTCATCTTAGAAATTTAGCATAGATGGTGAAAGACATGTGAACCCTAAACTGTTATCTCTTTTCCAATTTCTTTAGTCGTTTTCACTACGCTACTCTGATTATTGCTCTGAGCTCTAGTAATATTCAATAATATTCAAAGTAAAATCTGATCATGACCTCTAAAATCATTAGTGACTACATTCTTCTAACCATTCCTTACTCGTTATCCATGGATATAAAAATGAACTTTGATCGTGAACCAAGCAGTCAACTTTACGCTTCCATCATTTCTTTAGAAACATGCTGTGTATTTAATTGGTCCACTTTTAACTTCAATTACTCAACTTCCACTATATGAAAATTACCTCCCCTAACTGATCCAACTCCTCATCCCAAATGGCCAAGTCATCATCAACCCAACTTGTGAAAGGTTAATATCAAACTAATTTAAGTTTACTCTTAGTTTGATCACTGTTTCACAAACCATCGACATGTGATGTGTTTCCTTTTTTTCTCAGTTATCAACGCTTACTTGGATCCACTACTTTCCGTATTCAAGTCAGTTTCTCATTTCTCCTATCATTCATCGCTAGTTGATTTCATATTTTGTTTGGTACCCATTTTGGTATCAGGCTTTTAATCAAAGCCATTGAAATTACCACTCCTCTCTCATTCAAAATGGGCATCAAGCAAAGTAAGAAATTCACTCACTCATTCATCATATTAAGTCACGTCACTCTATTCAAGTCTCTTGGCTTTCAATTTCATCCATGAGCTTCCAAAATAAAATCAACCCATAATGCCCATAATCATTATTATGATATCATTTTTCCAAAACATAAGCATCCATCTTTGGTTATCCTAACAGTGAGAAGATTATTTAAACCTAATATAATATCAACCAAGTGCCACTATATAAGAACACTACTAAATCACAAATACCCCATTCTGATCTATCACCAACTTATTGGGCACATGACTCAATTATATATCTCAAGACATACCCACTACAACAAATCTGGGCAAGAGCAACTAATAATTTCCTACCTCTTAGCCCCCTTAAACAACTAATGTTAGTTGCAAAATGGCTTAGCCACTATACATCAACTAAAGTTAAGTTGGTTGTACAGATTGAGGTGGCATAAGGACAACAAAGACTACTCCTTCGCATTGGTGGCTTCCAAAGATGGATTTTGACTTTGATATAGACAGGGTGGTTTCCAACCTTTATGTATGGGAGGTGCCTAGCTTATCCACCATTTAAGCTTTAGTTTGTCTTCCCATTGCTATCATTAATTTATAATATACCAATATCCAACCGATTAATAAACCAATTCTTTTTTGGTGGAAAAATCTTCCACCATTGTGTAAAGGTTTGATAAACTTTAAACATTTTCGCATTTATCAGTTGGTTTGCACATTGCTTTATTGGCAAACCCAGGATTTGGCTTACAGTTTATGCAACTACACATGTCACTAGTTGCTTAATTAACCAACTAATATATGGTTGGATTGCTAATCTCAGCAACCATGTTGCTAATGGTATTAATATATTAAAATTAATTCACTACTTTTGGTGAGTGAATAATAGTTGCAGCAACTAGAAGTAATATCAGTGGGGTTTTAATACTTTATATAAATATAAATCAAATTCATTTTGTATTAATTGATCAATCTGCATGTCTGCACCTGAATACATGTGTATTTAACATCACTCATCATTGCAACAAATTTAATAAACTTAGGAATTCATTTATATATATACGAGGCACCAGAACCCAAAGTACATAAACTGCATAATTGTTCCACTTGAAAGAGCAAAATAAGTATACATCACTATTGATCATAGATGATAGTCACTAAACCCCTTAGATGACATACCCCATGAGTTATCTAATATCAAATTACTTAATGATTCACAAACTCATGTTGCCAATTACACAAAATTATATCAAAAGCTGCACTATCATTATACCAGAACTTGCTAACCTATATAAAGGCAACAACCTTATATATCCTAGCAAGTTCTCAAAAACTGAAGTTATAGATATGCTTTCTTCAACACAGCAGCACATATATATGTCAAGGTAGTTAATACCTAATACTTAAGCCAAAAACTTCTGGGCCACCACCTCCTGTTCCTTTAACTTTTCCCATGACTAGTACTTGCATCATGAGCATGGTTACCTGTCCTATCTTCCGAAGGGTTACCATTCCCAGTGGTTGGAGGTTCTGAAGCTCTAGAATCAAGGGCTGGAGTGTCTATGTTTCCAATACGAACTCTTGGGCTAGGTTGGGAGTTGCCTATCATAAGTGCTGAAATTGAATTAAGCCCACTTCCTGGTCTATGCCTAATACCAAGCTGACCTGTAATTTCAGATGGAGAAGTTTCATTCCTATGGCCAGTGAGTGAAGAAGGGAAGTAGTCAGGTGTTGGGGAGGGCTGTGTATCATCTGGATACAAAAATGTGCTTCCTGAGATCCCATTTGTGTTAACAGTAGCCCCACGACTTGATCTGAAGTAGGTGTCCAGAGCACTTGACACCCTCCCATCAAAATGGATTTCCATTTCCTACTGCTGCCTCTGAAGATGAATAATCTCTCGATTATGCATGATATGCACACGCTCCAGCTCCCGCCTATATTGATCCATCATCTGCCTTGCTCTCTGCAGCTCCTCCCTTTGGTTTTCTGCTTCTCTTGCAGCTTGCTCTGTTTGTTGCTGGATGCTTCCCTCATAGCATGAAATTCAACCGAAAGTCCTCTTCTATCTGTCACTAGGCCCAGTATATCAGCAGGAGTAACGCCAATGCCATAACCCAATACTTTGTGACCATGTTGTGGGCCTACTATAGCAGCAAACAAGTCATTGCATATTTGTGCTGTGAGCTCTCCTCCATTTGGCAACTCTTGGTATGCACGAACTCTATTTTCCAACTCAGCCTACAAATACCATTCAAGAGCTAACGATTCAGAACTAACATGTAAACAATAGAATGGCAATTTTCTTATACTGATAGTAGCTTTTCATTGAACTATTGTATGAAAAACCAGGGTTACAAAACTTGTTAGATCTTTATAAAACTCGTTAAATTGACCATGAAATACCATTAAGGATCTTACGATTGAAAACCATAATCTATATAAGCATGCTCTCGTTTACAATTCACGAGCTTATAATTCCTAACCATGCATGTAAATAAAGTATGAGTACCATGTAAATAAACCTCATGGACCCATGTATAACTTTTGGCTCAAAACCAAGATGTAATTAAATAAAGCATACTTTACAATATGCTGGAGCCTATGATACAGAACCATTTAAATAAGCTTTGAGTTCCATTTGAATATAACATGAAAAATAAACTTGCTTCATGCCATTCTACAGTTTATGAATCAGAACCAACTTGTGGCAATAAAGCATGTATGAAATTAGCATTAAATGATAAAGAACTATCACATTCGTTGCTCATTCATGTGAACTCTCATACTGATTTATTTAAGCCTTACAACACTAATGAGAAATATAACGTGAAAAATAAACTTGCTTCATGCCATTCTGCAGTTTATGAATCAGAACCAACTTGTGGCAATAAAGCATGTATGAAATTAGCATTAAATGATAAAGAACTATCACATTCGTTGCTCATTCATGTGAACTCTCACACTGATTTATTTAAGCCTTACAACACTAATGAGAAGACCTTAACTTACAATTATCCCCTCCGGTGCATCAACAGGTTCAATCCTATTAGGCTCTACACCACCATGATCTTGTGCCTGCAAATTTTAATACAATTGCTATTATCACTTGCAATGAAAAACACATCCTATTATTAAATTATAGAACCGACTAGTTTAAAAAGAATCATAAATATCCCCAAGAGTCCATGACTAATACTTACATACTCATCACGCACTTGTGCATACGATTTTGTACCCGTACTATGCCCCATGGTCAGTTTTCCTCAGTTTCTTACATTAATATCACGGCGACGCTGCATTCACATGAAATATGAATACAATTTGGTTTTCAAAAACTGTTGTAACTTTTATTATTTAAACACCAAATTAGTTAATATCTTTAATAGTGTCAGTATCAAAGTTTGTTATTGGTTTGTTAGATTACAATTAATATATAAAATCTTAGGTATAGTAAATAAAAGCTTAATCACATTTTATGAGTACTCTACCTGCCCCTTGTCTGAATCCCAATGAGCAACCAATAGGCTCCACTGACGAGGACATACATGTTGGTCACCACACCTAAATCGCAAGTTTGTGTTCTCATTTGGATAGTACCAATCTTTGCACAAGGTGCACTCGTGATGTTTCCATCGTTTGTTCAACTTAGACTCAACAACAAATCGAATTCTTCTAGACAACGCCCTACTCCTCTCGTCACTCCAATCAATGGTAGCCTGTAATACATAACAATTATGAGTGGGAGACCATATTAAGTCCTTTTATATGAACACAATTGGTAGACAAGCATATTTACCTCAATTGTAGTCCATGTTGTGTTTAGTACACGCCCCCTAAATGTTCACCAATCCAATACATTGATTGGAAAAACATTGTGATCAATAGCCAACTGGCCAAGGTAGCATGCAAAACGCGCCACAGTCCTTGAAGGTGCCACTGCTTGGCCAAAGTCATTGAACCTCATCAACTCAGGTCTTTCTATTGCCCAATTTGGTTGATTACGTCCCCTACGCTGTCGAATATCTGGAATCACCATCGGTGCTTCATCTTCAACAACATCAGCATTTACCTCCACCACATTCTCAACCTCCTTGACATTCTCAATTTGTACTACATGATTATTCACTGCAATACCATTGAAAGCTGCTTGCACTGCTTCTTGATTTCCCATTGCTTGTGCCTCACTCTCTAGCTCTATGGGTTGGACTTCATCTGCAATCATCTCAAGTCCAACCACAGTTTTAGGTCTCTCAGATTGGGACTCGGGTCCCTCAGCGTTGGACTCATTCACCCTATTTCTTCCCCTGCTTGTGTTATACAAAAGAAGGTTACTAAGTGTTATAACCAGGAAATTCACCAGTTCACCAGTACACACTTGGTAGGTAGATATGCTGAATTTAGGAAATTTAACAAATAGGGAATTATAGATGTTATTTACCTTGATCTAGACATTTAGCCAATGAGTCCAAAAATTGTCCCCTTGTACTGTTCTGATCCCTTGCCTTTTATAACCTAAGCATAGTTAATTTGAATTTAAATTATCATACACACATACACAGTGAAAAAACAACAAAACTTCACACATACACCCATGTAAACTATTATGTACATGCACTTAAAAGAGGTTACAATAGACTGGCATGAGAAAACATGATATCATAAGGAGACCACACACACATAATAATTGTTGCGTCCACATGTCAAGCCCTCATCTATAAACCATTTGATCACTTTGACTTTTGCAATGCATCCAAACTTGACTTAAGTTTACAGAGAGTGTGTGGGATATCATGTGAGCCAGTGAATCATCTAAACCTATTAAAGAATCATGTGGATGCCTTTATAACTATAAATATATGTTGGGATAAACCATGGGGACAATAAAAGAAGAACAAGTAGCAGACAAACCATAAATATATGTTGGGAGACAATATCTTTACAAGCAGTGGAAGAACCTTAATTAGCTTCATTAAATATACAGGAACTTTGTTGTGTCCATTACCTGGATTGGATGAACTTGTATGGACTGTTCTTTTCCCCTTTGGTGAGTCGCTTTCCCTTTTTGTGAAAAGGCAAAAGTGATTCTTCTATCCATCACCTGTGTTTTTATATTGGTGGGGTATTATAAAATATGTCAACCTAGGAAAAAGTACCAAAGTGTCTTTGGTAGAAGGTTTTAGGTTTATTTTATTTTAGATTTGGGAGCCCAATGCTTTGGGAGTGCAGTTTTGGCGGCAAGTTTGCCAAAACCAATTTTTTTGCAAAGTTTCAATTTGTAAAGCATGGTAATATTGGCGGCAATACAATATACGACTCCCGCCCAATGACCCATATAATTTTCATTAGATTAAATGAATGGCATCCTACTTTCCCTCATTCCTTTTTTAATTTTACTAATTTACATATTTTAACTTATTATCCTCCCTTCCATTATGTTGAAGTACAATTATGCATTTACCACAAGTATAGATTTTTTAGAGAAAATGATCATGAGTTACAACATAAATATTATAATAAAAAAATACTTAAATAAAGTGGCCATATCGACCATGTACCATGATGATTAACTCACTATTAAAAATGTTTCACATGAACTAGGTTTGAAACCAAGAAGAGAGTACGTACATTCAAACTATATCTCTAAAGTATTCCCTTGGCAACCTATATATATATATATATATATATATATATATATATATGATTAAAACCTTTTATGGTAGTCATTATATTCATTGTTGTCAAATTCAATCCATTTTGCCTTCATAATCTGCATATTTGCCCATTTGTTAATGGTGTTAGATTTTTTAGTATCTGATATTAATTTTATATTTATGCAACGTTTGTTAACAAAATTCAGACCATCAAAACCTATAAAGGTGAATAGGATATTTTAAATTTAAAATCCAACCTTTAATTAATCCAATTTAGAAGAAGTATGCAGTGAAAAATATAAGACGTGCATTCAAGCAAGCAAACAGTCAACCCCATAAATTGTACACGTGGGAAAGCCCAAAGTGGGAAAACTTGCGGAACCGAACCAAGTCCATAGATGCAATCCAATATGATCAAATTTTACAAACAATAACTCGATTCAAACCCTGGAGTCCTTACTAATATTTACTAAACTCACACCACTTGTACACATTCCAAATCACGATTGCACATAGACCGATTCGCGAAATCTCTTCAGAAATTCTGGCACCCGAACTCTTCTTGAATTGCAAACACTGTTAACCGATCCTAAACTCTCTAAGGAGACTCTAGAGCGAGTACAATCTAAATTTGTTCCTAGGAAGATGCCAATTATAGCAATGACCTTACAATCCAGCATCCCCNTTTAAATTTCTATAAGGTTTTAGTCCAAATGACCTTTCAAAATTGGACCTATTTCTAATTATTCCTTAAAAATATTACCTCCCACCTAGAGTGTATGCTCCGATTGGCATGCTCAAGGCCTGTCAAACCACGTAAATTTCACAAGTGTGATAGACAAAGTAAAAGTAAATAACTTACAATTCATTGCAATTTCATTAGAGACTGAAATTACAACCAAAATTAAGAAGTTTGGAAACATGAAACCAAATAATGTGGAGCAACTTCTTACAATCTCAGCCAATCTCAAGTTCAACCAAAAACAAATAACTAACGCAACAACTAGCTTTCTCAACTTCTATCCTTTTTTTGCTAGTAAAGACAATTGTAGATAGCTATCCTCCGGCAAGGAGTCTTGGTCAATGGAGGAGGCATGCCTCTAAAGAGATGATTGAAACCCATCAAGACGAGTGTCAATCTGAGCGAGGTGAGCATCAATGGCATCAAAACGGGTGAAAACTTGTGACGCCACTCCAGCAATATATGTATGCAAAGAAGCAAAATCAAATGATGTTGGAGCAGATGAAGGTAACTCAGCATCAGTACATGGAGATGGCAATGTCGAAGCATCATGATTAACATGAGTAGATGGAGCTACGGCAGAGAATTTGGCACTCTTTTGGAGCACCCTAGCACCAACAGGATTTTCTCCAACAACATAATCAGAAACTTCACTAAAGTCAACTCCAGCATCCTCAAAAAGCTTAGAGAGAAAACAAGGAAAGGGAAGGCCACCAGGGCCACCTTTTTTCTTGCCACACGCAGCAAGAGACCTAATACGGTCAGATATTATCTCATGAACAGGAATAGGGGCACTACAGTCAAATAACATGCAAATCAATGCAGCATGCTCAAAAAGAATTTCAGATGAGTTGGTTTTGGGCCAAATATAATACCGAACAAGATAAAATCACTCACGATACAACTGACGCACATGACCAGCTGGAAAATAATTCTTAGTGGAATCAAATGTAGAAGGGTCAATGAACATGGTCTGTACCATCCGGGAAATATCATTTTGAACCTCTAGTAAAGATCTCCTAAAAGAAAAAATTTGATTGTTGTCTGTCCATGGAAGACCTAGACAGGTGCGAATGACATCACATATTACGCCAGCTTGCTTACCCCTAACAAAAACAGTAAGTTGCGCGCAATTATTAAAATCGCTATAAAACTCCTGGACCATAGATAGACTAGGGGCACGAAGATGATCATACTTAACCCATTCTAACCATTTACGAGCAGAAATCATGGCCTGAAATTCGGGGCTAAAGTCAGAAAGAGTGGCCTGAAAGAGTTTTTTCAAACGATAGACACGAGACCAACAATCATAACATGACTCACTAGCAAACCTATCCGAAGGGTAAGCCAAATGTGGTTCAAGCTCGGAACGAGCCCTTTTGGAAGACCGGGATTGGGAGGACGATGCTCGGGATTTGGGGGCCATGGTTCTAAATAAATAAAATGCACTACTTAAAATCAATGTAGCAATCGCAGAACACACCCAAACCAAATGGTCTTTACAGTATAAC
>QANT01000740.1:0-38623 GCA_003254885.1 Purshia tridentata
CTCTCAGAGAATGCACCATCCATTTCTCCCAATAAACCCCTCTCCCAATTAATCCAAATTCATGCTCAATGAATAAAAACCATCATCAAAGCTACCCAAAATGGGTCTGGCCGAAAAAGGAAAAAAACAAAAGAAAAAAAAAATGGAGTGAGAGACAGAAAAAGACAGAAATGGATATGTTAAATTCTAGTTGTGGATTTGCTTCAGAATTACAAAGAGAAGAGAAAGACTAAGAGAGAAAGAAAAACAAAGAGAGTAATAGAGAGAGCAGTGGCGGTGGGGTCGCCGGCGTGAAGACGAGGTGGTCGGCGGTGGGGCCTGCCGGTGGCCGGAGAGAGGTGAGGTGGAGATGGCCCGGGGGGGTTGGGGGGGGGGCTTCTGCATTTTTTCTCTCTTTCAGTTTTTTAAGTGTTTTTTATAATTTTTTAGTTTTTATTTTTTTAAAATATGATAGATGGGCTGCATTCATAACCCTTGGATCTCTTTAATGGCCAAGATCAAGATCCAAAGCCTTGGACAGGTCTGAGAAAGTTGGCAGAAGATCCTTGTCTATGCATGTAAATTATGGTGACTACTAGCAAAAGAACAATATTATGGGGACCACATCGAACTGTTACGTTGACCATAGAAAAAGGACGCCTATATAGCGAGACAAATAATTCATACGCATGTCAGCAGATTTTGATGAACAGTACGTTATCAATCATCCTCGGCTTGATTATTGTTGTCGATTGTGGACAATTTGCTCCTATGCCGTGACACAATAAGTTTGAAACACTGCAAGTTTCAAATAAATAATTTAACTGCATTGGCCGCCCCTTGAATTGATCTAGAATGATCAAATATATATATATACATTGACTTGTCACTTTCCCTTTTTTCTTGTGGTGAGACATTATAGGCCAGGATTAAATTTTAAAACTTTCTTCAATAAATAAAGTTTCAAAATATTATTGAATCAAAATTATAAAACTTTATTAATTATTTAATTATTTTAGTTAAAATTTTCAACGAAATTAAATTTAATTCATTGACTTATAGATGCGTCTAGGAATACAATATTTGCTACAGGACAAGTCCTGGGGTAGACTGTAGACAAGTTGGTCAAGTGACCGCCTCCAACTCTCAAATGTGTAGGGTCTCTATTTGTTCAGGGCCTACTATGATTTGGCACAAGGGAATCCAGTCCACCCAGAATTATAAATTTCTACACAAATCATCCAACAATACATGGCTCATATCAATAGCAGACTCTCCAAATTACATGCAGCCCAGATTTATAGTAAGCCCAAAATTCAGCAACTCCATTTTCTCTTTAAAGATATGTTGGATTTTGACTTTGCAATCTATCTTACCATGGAGAGTTTTTTTAGACCGAAAGAAAACACCCATGGAAAGTTTTCAAGTAGTTACTCTTCTTCTAGTTATTGGTTTGAGTTTCTTTTGATTATTATATATGGGTCGAAGCCAAAAATAGCAACGTCCACAGGATACGATCTCGATTTTATTTTAGGATACGATCCTCAAAAAAATCATTTTCAGCAGCTTTTAATCCTCAAGATTTAATATAATACTAATTGTAACTCTTATTCAAAATATGTTTTCTACTGCCAACATATTTAGCTATACAATTTTTATTTCTAATCTATAATTTTATTGTTGTTCATTAATAACTTTCCCTATGACACTAATCCACACATAGTTAACAATAATTTGTTCGATTTCGAAGGAAAAAAACAGTAATTAGTTCATTGTAACATTGATTGATTTATATAAATATATGATACAAAAAAGGCGATATCGGCCGATTTTATTTCACAACGACGAAATAAGATGACAGAATGAAAGCATTGGACCATAACGTGGGGTCGTAGCTTTTTTTGTTTTTTTTGATCTATGGGGTTGTAGTTTAAACAAGCAAGCTGCCCATTGACCAGCACTAGCTAGTAGCTACTAGCACTTCTTATTACAAACTAGTATAATACATGGTTAATATATAATATCTACGAATATGAAACATCGGAAATTAATTAAGCCCGGCCCACGGATGCATGCAGTTAAGCCGAAATCGGTTGGGCCTGGAGGCGAATCTTAAGCCCATCCACTGGAAATGGGTTCATGCCGCCTGTGATCTTGCAATTGGGATCGACTATTTCCCATTTGAACCTTATGACAAGATGGTGCATGAAACTGAGAATCTGCAGGCGAGCGTAGTCCTTTCCAGGACAAATTCGAGGACCGCTCCCAAATGGGATGTTTGTGTACGGTGGCGGACTCTCTTTCTCAAACCTCGTTGGATCAAACTCTTCTGGAGCTGGAAAATATTGAGGGTTCATGTTTGTGGTGCTCACTGTCCAGTACACCTACATAATATTAAAATTCCTCACTTGTTATAAATAAATAAGATACAAAGTAGATATTGATAGGACTAAATAAAATGTTGAAACATTAATTATGATCTAAAAAATTGAGATAATAGTTGGTACAGGACTTAAGTGGAATCCCTCGTGTTCCTATATTATATTTCTATAATCGGAATTATCTACTTTTTTTTATCTCTATTAAAAAATCGTGCTTGCAAAATATTAATCGGAAACCATTTTACAGGTGATTAAATAATCATAATTTTAAGTATTTATCGAAATATTTTATTCGTATATTTATTTGATCAAAGTTTGATCACTTAATGATTTTCGATTTGTTTAATTTTTTACAAATATGATATTTATGTATAAACTTAAAAAATAAATGATTCGAATCATTTAAATACTATATGAAATAGACTTTCAAGAGAGATCCCACAAATATGAGATCTCACACTTAAAAAGACATGATAATTTATATATGTACATATTCACGTACCTTCCAGCCTTTGGGAATTGTATAACCTTCGTAAGTGAATTCAGATGTGGCCTCTCTAAACGTTCCTTGAAGAGGTGGTATGAGTCTCATAGCTTCAAGTGCTACGCTCCACGAGTATTTCATTTTTTGCATATCTTCCCAATTGAGTGCCTCACCAGCTTTTTTGGACTTTGCAATTTCCAGTTGTTCTGTACGTTAGTGACCGAAGACAGTAATTAGTACTCCATCAAGAGTCAAAATTTATTGGAAAAAAACATTGTCCTTTGACATTCATTTCATGTACTCCAACAGGTGAAATGCATATTAAATAATTATTGTTACTTAAAAGTCAACATAAGAAAATTAATATATAGGCCGAACTCTTTTAGGAAACTCTTATTTCTTAAATTAATCAACCACGTACAAATATGTTGCAATTTGCATGAAAGTAGGAAATTTAGAATTATATATGAAACTTTATGTATATGCATGTGTCGGAGCTAAAGATAATTATCTTGTTAAATATTAACATGTTATATTATTATGAATATATACTTAAGAAATATGATTTACCATTTCGGACTCTATCATAAACGTCAGATCTTTCTCCGAGGTACTTGACGATAAAAGCAGTAGTCATGGCTGGTGAATTGAACGCCGCCGACAAATTTCCCATAATCTTATCCGCAATTTCATTCTCGGGCATGTACCCGCCCGTAACCGGGTCCGGAGTATTAATCAAGAAAGACAGAATATCATCATTCTTTTTCACTCCGGCGTTAGACGACGTCGTCATAGCCGCCTTATTCTCCTTAATCACCAACTGAATGCTCTCTCTCACCGCCTTTGCTGCTTTCATCGCGCGATTGAACGTGCTCCCCGGGAAATTCAAAGGAACGACATGGAGCGCCAGCATCATGGTATCCATCAACTTGGCGAGTTTCGAAATGCGCGCGTGGTCTTCAAACCCCATGAAGAACTTAGCCGCGAGAGTCAAAACGATCAGCTGCGAGAGGTGGTGAGCCTCCACGACCTGATTGCCGTCCCAGTGCGTTTTCAAGTGGTCGAGCACCATCGAATCCATGACTTCCACGTAGCGCACGAGGGCGTCGGCTCTCAAAAAGCCGGGCGCTCGAGCGACGTGCGTTTCCACCACTCGTGGAATGGCGACGGAAGCGGCTTTTTGGTAGGAGGAGCGGAAGAGTTTCTGCATGGAGTGCGGTCTCCATGCAACAAACAGCTTGTCTTCGTTGGAAGCAACGAATTTGTGGCCGGCGGTGCCGCATAAGACCACCGTTGGCTCGCCGAGGACTTTTGTTTTGAAGATTTTTGAGGAGTATTTTTTCATTCTCTCACCGACGAACTTTTCGTGGTCGTCGTTTATGAAGGCAAAGGTTTCGCCAATGATTGGCCATCCGAAACTGCCTGGGGGAAGATTGGTTTGGTCAGGGGAGTGGGATTTGGATTTGTAAGCGTAAAAGATGAAAGCAATGGTGATCGGGAGGAGGAAGGACATGAAAATGTAGAAACACTCCATGGTTGATATTAGATAATTAAGTGGTACGATTACTACGATATAATGGTATTGTAGTAGCAAAAGGGAGGATTGAAGCTAGAACTAGCTCCTACGTGCTACTACTTATGAGTGATGAGGATGCTATCCTATAGCGAGCATGCTTCTTTATATAGTGGTTGTACGGGACTAGTGATCTGTTCCCAAAGTCCTCTCCCATTTGAATAACATATCTATTCCGTACAGACGTACTGTACCCTCCCAAAAATTTGTAATATTTGTTCAATTGGTTAGTCTTCGGCTGATCTGATAAGCCCAAGCTCAAAGAATTAAAAGCAACATTTCCATTCCAAAAGTCAAAGATTACATATATATATATATATATATATGTGTTTCTATAAGAAATAAGGTACTACAGAAATGGTCACAATATATTGAAGATGGCACTTTTTAGTCTTTCTTAGCCGCCATCATCATCATCACCTGGCCTTTTTGTCTATTGATTAATTACTGGGAGAAATAAAAAAAGATGGGAATTGTTGATGAAGCTTATATACGGCTAGCAGTAGTATTTGCTCTTTAATTCGGCTGCCTATAATATTAACAGATGTACCGTTACGTAAAAATTTATTAACAGATGTTTACTTGTCTTAAAAGTAAATCACTCATAATCATATACCTGATTATGTGTTAAGACTTAAAGAACAAAGAAATTGACCGGCAAAAATCCTATAATTTTATATGCTCAAAAGAAAGCTTTTATGAAAAGGAATCATATTAAAGATTAGAATGAACTGACAATCGAAGAATATATCTTCGCTCCCTATGCAAATTAAAAGCAAATTAAGGTAAGTTACAGAAAATTAATCGATCTCTCCTGCATGCAACACATGATGTGCACTTACGTGCTGTAAAAGTCTATTTTTAAAAGATTAGGGTTTTTTACCTAAATACCACCTTAACTATAGGAGGTGTGCTCCTATATCACATAAACTTTTTATTTTTTTACTATTTACCACCCGAAAGTTATTAATATGTGCCAATGTGGCACCTCTAGTCAATTTTTTTTTCAAACTTCTTAATTTTTCTTAAGGGCAAATTCGAAAATTTGAGAAAAAAGTTGATGATTTAATATAAAAATTGATTGTAGGTGCCACATTGGCACATATTGATAATTTCATATGATAAATAGTAAAAAAAAAATTTTGGATAGTACGGGAGCACACCCTTTATAATCCAGGTAGTATTTAGGTAAAAAAGCCAAAAGATTATTGATTAATAAAAATTTGACACATTATTTTTGGGTTGCTGAAATGGTGAAAGTAAGTAATAATAAATTAGTTTTAGATTAAATTTAGAGTTTGATTCACACAAATGTAACCGACAAATAAAAGAATTAATACACGTTTAACTAATTAACTAGGCGTCTTTTTCTACTCGATCTCAAGTGTATCAAGGTTGGCCGGACTGACCAAGACTTTGATTGATTATTTGATTCTCATAAGTAAGTACTTGCCAGTTGCCACTTATCCATGCCCAATTCTGGGCCAAATCGATCTTATTCTAAACCAGAAATATATATATATATTTTTTTCGGTGAAAAGGAGCTAGCATTTCATTAATCAAAACAACAAACCAAAAGAGAAACAAAATCCAAACAGCAGAAATTATTATTTTTTTGTTTCATCATTTGATATACATAGGGAATGGTGTCATATTAAAGATACAAGAATGCTGTACGTACCAGATCAATAAGATTAATTTATATGTATTCTAAACTACATGCATGGAGCTTGCATTGCGAAAGCGCGTGTTTTGTAATATTGTAAGCTATAGAGTAGATTAGGCTTAGCATGCATGCATTAATGTGAAAAGAGAACCAATTAATTTAGAATTTCTCTCCAATATTAAGACATCTCCCAAATTTGAATTTCCCTTTTTTGAATAAAAAATCCTAGAGAGTATGTTCTCCCCTACTCGATCTCTTAATTAATTATAATTTTAGAGTAGTTTTCCACAATGATAGTATATATATAAGTGTAGCTGATTTTAAAAATGTATGAAGGATTGAATACTGTAGACACCTCATTGGGTGCGTAAGAAGCTAGCAAACTAATCAACGAAAGTCTCCTCTGTAAATCCCTAGTAATTAACCATATATAATGTCGTAAATTTAGTTTACATATAAATGAATAATGCCCTGCTTAATTCACAATGGAGTATAGCAGTGCTTCACACAAGTTTAATTTCTTCAAGATAATTCTCCACAGTACATATTCAACCAGAAACTAAACTATGATCTCCTGATGCACATCAAAGTCTCCTTCAATATGATTTTATTAAAATCTAAGTGATGATCATTCAAATGATCAATCTTAATTATATATGTTTAGTCAAAAACGATACCGCCCTATATACCCATATGGAGGCGCGAATCATTTATTTAAAAATTAAGTGTAATCATAATTTTCTATTTCTAATATAAAAAGGTGAAACCTCCGGTGGTGACCAAAGTGTTTTGACCTTAGAGGTCTGCACCTAACCCAAGCCAAATTAGCATACGCCCTTTAATTTCTTACGTGCAGTGCAACATACTGATCAAGAGATCGAGAAGAGAGCCTAGAGAAGTGTTCTGGAAGCTGCTTGCTAATTAATTGCTTATTGTAGAGATCAAAATTATACAGAACCTCGCCATTGGACTAACGACTATTGGAGATTGTATATCGTATCATCAGTCACATCATCACCAAGGCAGTAACCAATTAATTAATTTAATTAGCTCATGAATAATGTGTGACATTAATATATATCTTTCAACAGGAGTACAATTCTTCCTAGATGAATTCAACAGTTAACTATTATATATATATATTCTTCTAAATTTAAATCAGGACCATTGAATTCAAATTCGAAAATCTAATTCTTTATATATTTTCAACCATTCCATTCGACTATCATAACTAAATCAACAGTTTTTCTTATAGAAAACAATCGATTTTTTTTTGTTTTCAGAACAATTTACTTAAAATGTGTTTTAAAATTTTCAAATATGAGCAAGGAAAATGGTTGAGGCTTTAAGAGCCGAACAATTGTGTAGTTCATGATTTTGGTCGACCCAAAAAGCTCATAGTATTCAAAACCAATTAATTCTTCCAAAATAGCATTTCTTTTTCTTTTGTTCTAACAAAAAGCATATTCAAGATTAATTAAAATATTTGTGCGTGCTGACAATAAAAGGATGGTCTTGTTGTCCATTCATCAGCTCGAAAAGGTAGCCTCAGACATGAAGTCAAATGTTAAGGCAGGAATTCATTAATTGTTTTTTTGACATATAGCCAACTAATGCCAAATGTTTATAATTAATTTCCGCACACACTCACAGAAGACAATTGCTTCGAAAAGAAGAAAAAGTGATTAGGCCACTCGCAAACTAGGAGTTACTTATATAGAGGGACTACGGTCAGGCCCAAATTTATTTTCTTTCTGTTCTCGATCAATTAAATTTACGAATTGAGAATCAAGGTTACAAGATTTTGTTCAACACACTAATCAACAGCATCGACAAATTAACATCCCTTTCAGGTTAATTGTTACATTTGGGAATGGTCCATAAGAAACTTAATTAATTTACAGCTATTGAATAACAAAGTTGAAAGGGCCGTAGAATTAATTACTTATAATGTATTCAAGTTCGATTTTCACTCATCCAACTTAAAAAAAAAAAAAAAATTTAATTACTTAATAATTAAATCGGAGAGTTAATCAACAAACATTTCTTAATTCTATAGTAGTAGTAGTGGCTGCAGGTCAAACTTAACAATATATATATGGAATTAAATTTGAATTCTTCATTCTGATCCCCTAAAATAAGGTGGCAACTGACCATGCTAGTCATTGTCTCAACACCGGCTACAAACAGTAGTTGAATTGGTATTGCATTTTCCAGGCATGTATTAAACTCTTTGTACGTTCCAGTTAATCCTCATATAGTCGTATTTTGGAATTTTTTAATCTACAAGTCTAACGATTAATCAAAGTTGGCATTAAATATTGTATATATATCTCTAGCCCGATCTGCCGGCATTATATTAGTTCGTTCACCTGACTTGAACACTTCACGACATGAATGGGTGAATATATTGTAATCACTGATCGATCAAGACAATAGTGTGTATATATATATATATATATCCACGTACTGATCTATGCCATTCACCCAAATTTGTTTGATTAGCTAGATTCTTCAACGGTTGGGTTCTTTAAAGAGCATCTCAGCATGCACAAGTTATAAGGTCGTATTAATGTTCATATATTTTATTTTGTATATTTATAGTTTTATTCTTATTTTATTATAATTGTAGTTGAATAAAAAAAGATAAAATTATAGAATTAGAGAAAGAGTGAAAGAGTGAAACTGTACAATTAAAGAGTGTAGTGGAAATACCTTCTGATATATAATTTTCTAACAAGTTGGACTTTTACTATAAATGCGTCAGGTGGCAATAAAGTCATTGTATTTGGAAGTTTGCCACGGTAAGTGACTTAAGTCCATTGACCGTGAACTATTATTCAAACTGATATTTTCTGTGGGTTGGCTTCATGAGTATTTTAGTTTATCGTTATTTAATCTTAAGTCCGTACTTCTATGAAATTACAAGAAAATGTAAAATATGTAGATTAAATATTAATTAATAAACAAAAAAAAGAAAAAGAAATTAAGCAGATCGAGCATCAAGCCATCAATCGAATCATGTCCTTCTACTTCTCTTTAAGTGATGTCTCTCCCTATGAGTTCCAACTTTTTTATTTTGTTTAAATAAGTAAAACCCAAACACAAACAACAATTAATCTGGGCCTGGTAACACGAGCCCAGCCCAAACATGAGCTTTGGGCCAGGTGACAATATATAACTATGAAAACGCGCCGAGTTACGCCAAATTATAAGGGATGGAGGCGAATGTGAAGGCCATGTTCTGGTACGGGATTCAAACCGCCGGCAATCTTGGCGTTTGGATTTACTACTTGCCATTTGTATCTTGTCACGATGTGATGGAGGTAGCAGAGAAGTTGCAGTCGAGCATATTCTTTTCCAGGACAAATTCGAGGACCGCTCCCAAATGGGATGTTGGAGTAAGCTGGTGGAGCTTTTCCATTCTCAAACCTCTCAGGATTAAACTCTTCGGGTGCACCAAAATTCTCTGGGTTTTTGTTTGTACTGCTAGCCGACCAATACACCTACAAATCCCAAGATCAACAAAAAATGAAGAATTAAACAACTCAATTACATTAAAATATATATGCTTAATTGGCATACTTAAATGGTCAATTCGAATTAATGATGAAAGTGTTTGATTTGGCCTAGGATATGAAAAATATATATATTATTTTGTATGACAGATTTATATTTTTAAGGTATAGTATATTATATACCTTCCAGCCTTTTGGAATATGATAACCTTCATAGGCGAAGTCATTAATAACCTCTCTAAATGTTCCCTGAAGGGGTGGTACCAGCCTCATCACTTCAAGTGCCACAGCCCATGAATATTTCATCTTATGTATATCATCCCAATTTAGTGCCTCACCAGACTCTTTTGACCTTGCAATCTCCAATTGTTCTGCTGGGTTCACATCAAGACATAAAATTATCGAAAAGACAAATTAATTAATTATATGGGTTTGAATTATACTAATTTGGGTCATGACTCATGATCGAGTATGATCAATTTACGTACCTGTCCGGACTTTGTCACAGATTTCAGGCCTTTCTCCAAGAAATTTGATCAGGAAACTGGTAGCCATGGAAGGTGAGTGAAACCCACCTGCCATCAAGCCCATAACTTTATCAGCAGCTTCATTCTCTGGCATGAACCGTCCAGTGGGATCTGCATTAAAAAGCATGAAAGACAGGACGTCCTGCATTTTGATTCCACTGGACATGGCTGCAGCTTTCTTCTCCTTAATAATAAACAAAACCTCCTTCCTCAAAGCATTCCCTGCTCTCATCGCGCGATAAAATGTAGTTCCGGGAACATTCAGAGGAACAGTATGTAGGCCGGAAGTGATGACATTCATCAATTGGGCAAACTTTGCAGTACGCTCATTGTCTTCAAGACCAGTGAAGAAGCGAGCAGATAGACTCATAATAAGTAGTTGAGAAAGGTAATAAACATCGACTTCTGTTTTCCCATCCCAGTGCAACTTCAAGTGTTGTCGTAGCATGGCGTCCATTTTTGGCATGTATTGAACAAGAGCTTCTGCCTTGAGAAAACCCGGTGCACGAATTATCTGCACCTCAGCTGCCCGAGGCATGGCAGCTGAGGAAGCTTTTTGATATGAAGATCGAAAAAGTTTCTGCATGGACTGTGGTCGCATTCCCACAAACAACTTCCCCTCATTTGAAGCGATGAATTTGTGACCAGCAATGCCACAAAACACCACAGTTGGCTCACCAAATATTTTGGTTTTGAATATTTTTGGGGAGTGTTTTTTCATTCTGTCCCCCACAAATTTTTCCTGCGTCTGATTGAGGAATGCAAAAGTTTCGCCGATAATTGGCCATCCATAACTCCCAGGTGGGTAGAATTGAGAAAGCTTGGTTTTCTTGTAGGATTTGTACTTGTTCGCATAAAAGAGGAGAGCTAGTAAAGTGAATATGGGGAGGGTTAGTGATAAAGGAAAGAAGAAATGCAGCAAACTATTCTCCATGTTTGATTAACTAGAGATTATATAAACACGTACTACTAATTTCATACACTAATAATGGATGATATGGTCCTTTGCTACCATCACCTTTATATAAACTCTGTAGTCCGTACGTACCATGCAGATATATATATATATATATATAGTAACTTATTAAGCTAAAAACAAGTGCAACATTAATTAAACACTGATGCAGTCTTCCAAGTTTGAACGATTCAGCTTAGGGACGTCGATTTCTCCGTGGCATTATTAATTGGAGCTCTTCGATTAGTGCTTAAAGCACATGAATGGTGATTGAGAATTTGAGACATGCAAAAAGGCCGAGATCACCAGCTGGTCGCTAATAAATAAATAAATTAATATTTTTTAAATCCTAATTAATATATCCTTTCATTGCTGGGAATTTGGGAACGATGGAAGAAGCCAATAAGAATCAGTGAATCAAGGACTGCTAAATTGGAAATTACTAATGATCGAGTCGTGATTGATAGAACTTTAAGTGAATCAATGAGAGAAAGAGAGAGAATTAAGAATTGACCGAATCATATCTAATCAGATGTTGAAATTAGTTGTTAAAGATTAATAATTTTCCTTCCGCTACTAAAAGTCAAGAGTCACTTGACTTTTTCCAAACCAAACTGATACTGGGCTCCTCAAACTCAAACTATATATTTTTTATTTGTTGTTATCAACCCATATCTGTATACGTTCATTCTCTTTGAATTTTTAGTTTTTCATTTTTAAATTTCTTGCACCTACCACCTAACTACTGATAAACGGAAGGTTCAAGAAGGTTCAGGTCCAAGCCCACAGCTCAGTTGAGGGCTATTACATAAATGATGTAGTGATAATATACACACAGAAATTCAACTAAGGAAAGGTCAGTGAAATTATTCTTGGCAAAATTCAGGGGAGTGAATCACGGCTTGCCTTACTGGTGCAGTTGGGCTTGGGCCTTAACCTTACGTTTATCAACTCTTATATGTATATATGAATTAAATATACTGGAAATGGCCATTATTTAAGTGATTTTCTATCTTAATTATTGGAGTATAATTTGCCATTTTACATCTCCAATCACTATTAAATTGGTCTTCGTTATGTTTAATTATTTCTGAATAGACAATAAAACAATATTTATAATTGCATGCATTTGACAAAGTCTTTAAAAGGATATATCTTATTATCTCTCCTACTATTAACAATTAATTCTGGGCTTCATACTGTAAGTTCTTTCATATGACTTAAGTTACAAAAGATTTTCTTATATAATTAATTCGTGCCTCTCAGCACAAATAATTTTTTTAGATTTTCCAGAAGCTAAGTGCAGAGAGAGAATCCCCTTTGTAAAATATTTTCTCAAGGGTCCATTCAATAATATTTTTATGCACAATCAATCTATTTTCTATGTACTATAATTGTCAACCCTCAAGAAATTAAGTTCTATTAATTAATTGCATAAAATTTTAGTTCAAAGTCGGGAAACGTGCAAAAGAAATATGGACTTGGAGTCATTCCAAGTTTCCTTCTTCTTTATGCCAAAATATGGAGGCAAATACTTGGGTGTGCAACGCAGGTACTTGGGGCGTGCACCCGGCTATCCAACTGGTTGAGTCAGTGTTAGGTGGCACAAAGAGATACTGACAAGTGGCGAAGACACACAACATCTAATGCACATGCATGCGTGAAATCAGATCCCTTGCGCCAAGTCTTAGTATGATATCATCAAATTATGGTATGGATGAATAAAGGCATAGCATGGCGGGCACATTATCACGCATCAGTCAATATATTACATCTTTTTGTAAGCTAGTAGCTAGCTAGTTAATGGAGAACATCTTCCTTGTTCCTTTTCCTGTAATAATTCCCATATGCATATTGAGTGCTGTTGTTCTCATCTTTTATGCTTTCAAGAACTCGAAATCCAATTCCAAAAGCATTAATCTCCCTCCAGGAAGTTTGGGATGGCCAATTATTGGCGAAACCTTTGCCTTCCTGAATGATCCCCAGGAAAAGTTTGTGGGGGAAAGAATGAAAACATACTCCCCAAAAATCTTCAAAACCCACGTATTCGGCGAGCCAACGGCGGTGTTTTGTGGCGTCGCCGGGAACAAATTCATCGCTGCCAACGAGGAAAAGCTGTTTGTGTCGTGGCGGCCGCAGTCGACGCAGTGGCTCTTCCGCGGTTCCTATCAGAAAGTTGCTTCGGTGCCCACTTTACGAGCAGACGCTGTCCATATCAAAAATTCGCCGGGCTTCCTCAAAATTGAAGCCATGGTTCGAAACATAGAGAGTATGGATTCCATGGTTGAGGAGCATCTGAAGCTTCACTGGGATGGAAAAACAACAGTTGAGGTGTACCATCTCGCTCAGCAACTTGTAACGGCTCTCTCTACTCGCTTCTTCACTGGACTCCAAGACATTGATCAAGACCGAATCTCAAAGTTTGCCCGATTGATGAATGTCATCACTTCGGGGCTTCATACTTTTCCTGTGAATGTTCCGGGGACCACGTTTTATGGCGCTATGAAAGCAGCGGAGGCGATGAGGAAGGAGGTTATGCTGTTGGTTAAAGAGAAGAAAGCAATTGCTGAATCTAATGGAATCAAAGTAGCCGACATCATGTCTCATTTGCTGTTTAACCCAGACCCCACTGGCCGATTCATACCAGAGAATGAAGTTGCTGATAAAGTCATGGGTTTGATGGTGGGAGGCTTTCACTCACCTTCCATGGCTACAAGTTTCCTTGTCAAATTTCTTGGAGAAAGACCTCAAGTCTGTCAGAAAGTCCGAGAAGGTACGTAAAATTTGGAATCATATCATATGCAACTAATTAATAAATTTGTCCTTTAAATTTGTTTCTTGTTTGATGTGAATATATATTAATTCCTGCAGAACAATTGGAGATTGCAAGGTCAAAAGAGTCTGGGGAAGCACTGAATTGGGATGATATACAGAAGATGAAATATTCATGGGGGGTGGCACTTGAGATCATGAGATTGGTACCACCTCTTCAAGGAACATTTAGGGAGGTCATCACTGACTTCACCTATGAAGGTTATACAGTTCCAAAAGGCTGGAAGGTATATTAATTAATTATATCCATGCTAGCTAGCCGGACCAAATTAATTTAGAGTTCTTGCACTTGATTTAATTAATTAATTAATTTCCTAATTTTGTTGTGTCTGTTCGTTGTAGGTGTATTGGTCAGCTAGCAGTACAAATAAAAACCCCGAGAATTTTGTTTCACCTGAAGAGTTTGATGCTGAGAGGTTTGAGAATGGAAAGGCTCCACCAGCTTACTCCAACATCCCATTTGGCAGTGGTCCTCGAATTTGTCCTGGAAAAGAATATGCTCGACTCCAACTGCTGTGTTTCCTCCATCGCTTGGTGACAAAGTACAAATGGCAAGTATTAAATCCCAACGCCAAGATTGCAGGTGGTTTGAATCCGGTACCAGAAGAAGGGTTTCACATTCGCCTTCAACCCTTATCTGGCAGGAAATGAAACCACCCCCTCTCTCATAAATGAGGAATAAATAATGCCAGAGATGCAGAGATATTACCTTTCTTTTATGTAATAAGGTTTCCCCTCTATTACTAAAATATCATATGCATGTAAGAAAAAAACAAAGGGGCCGGCTGACCAGCCACCATATATGCTCTAGTCCTTGTCCTGTCTCAACCGTCCAGGGGTAGCCAGCCATTCTTGTCTTTCTCATGGGAGTTTTCGATACTTTTGCTTGATTTCGGTGGTGCCTAGAGCATATCACCTCCTTTGTTGTCTTAATTGTCTATTGCAAACATTGTTGGGTCTGTTTTAGGCCGGACTATGACAATGTTTCCGTCTTTCTTCTTGGTGCCCTTTGGGCTTTAATGAAAGCCCATTTAAAAAAAAAAAAAAACTATTTAAATATCACCTCCTTTGTTGTCTTAATTGTCTATTGCTAACATTGTTGGGTCTGTTTTAGGCCGGACTATGACAATGTTTCTGTCTTTCTTCTTGGTGCCCTTTGGGCTTTAATGAAAGCCCATTTAAAAAAAAAAAAGAACTATTTAGTTTCAGAAAATTAATATTGGCACAGTGACTCAAATGAGTGGTTAGTTAAGAATAGTTTTGTTTACTATCTGATTTCATACCAGGTTGCCAGCCAGAGTGCTCACTCCAAAGTACAGAAACTTGAGAGAATTCCAAAATAAAATGATACAACCAGTACCTCCGATTCATAAATTGAGAGTATTTCGAATACATGAATTCATTATTATATTCCGTAAGTCTACATATATTTAAATATGCTCTAGCTATACAAAGAAAACTGTCTGAACGAGCTAAGCACTTCACATAAAGGCATCAAGCAAACCACCAGTCAACCAGAAATATTCCAGACAAGTAGACTATACAATCTCAAACGACTTCAATCTACTGGGAATTCATCCAAATGACAAAATTAACAACACATCATAAACAATCAGACTATATAGCCAATAGTATGGGCACTTAACTATTGTTACTTATAGTAGCCACTCTGGTGAGGAGGGCGGTATTGACCTGGAATGGTGTAAGGAGGTCTAGGATGAGATCCAGGTTGTTGCGTATGGGCGTTGTAGTATGGACCCCGCCACCCTGGATAAGCAGGTTGACCATATTCATGGTTTGCAGGTGGCTGTTGCTGGGCCTGTGGAGGTGGGTATGGACTACTAGTTTGGGGAGGTGGGTATGGGCTACTAGTTTGGGGAGGTGGCACATGGTAAGGAGGCGGCATCTGCTGTGTTGAGTTATAAGGGGGAGGAGGGTGACCATAACCAGTCATTGCTGGCTGCTCAGGAGGATAGTAGTAGGGTGTTTGAGGACGAGGATCTGTTTGCTGTTGTGAACCAGATCTCTGAGGTTGATGTCCCACAGAAGGATAGGTGTTATTCACACCTGTGCTTTTAGCATCCTGGAAAGAAAGACCAGACATTTGTTTGTGCACATCTTCAATCATTTCCTGGCACTGGATGTTTCTAGTCATTACAAAGTCACTGCACTGCTGCTTTACATTCGTTATTGCATCCTGTTGACAAAAGACAAATCAAATTAACAATCCACCGATGCTCATCATGCCTCACATAACAAGTCTTTTTTCTGGAAATCATACGAACACGGAGTAACGGAGATAAGTTCTCAAATAAAATCATGTGAAGATTGCTCACATGCTCCCACTGTCTCCCAATAAACCATAATTAATGCAGAATATAAGATCGAGCAACAATCGAACAAATTAATTACCTGAAGAGTAACATAAAACTTTAAACCCTCATTTATGTTCTCCTTTATTTCACGGTACTTTGCTATGGCAGCTTGAATCTGCTTGTAACATTTCTCACGCGATGCTGGGACAAATTGAGAGGGAAGGAATCAGAAACAAAACATCAAAAAGAGAATAACAGAAAAGGGTGCCATTACAATAATAGATTGTGAGATGCCATTACAATAATTGAGAGGGAAGGAATCAAACTTGAGAAACAACATTTTATAGCATGTAAAACACCTATGTGGGATGTACACAACATGGGTTCAAAACTTCAAATATGGAATGTTCAAGATTGGTTTCTGGCATAAATGTGTCTTATAGCCCAACAAAGTGGACGGGAAAACATTCCCAAGTTGCCATATATTTTAATATGATAATCAATAGCAGAGTTATTGAGAAATGATTGAGATCTCATTTTGGAGACTTTTGCCCCAGGGTAAAAGGAAAACAATGTTAACAGGTTGATATATAAGTGAACCCAACCCAACACCTAGAAGGCCGTAGCTCATCTAACATAGTCAAGAAGGGGTAGTCTCTAATACT
Source organism: Purshia tridentata (assembly GCA_003254885.1). Taxonomy (NCBI): domain Eukaryota; kingdom Viridiplantae; phylum Streptophyta; class Magnoliopsida; order Rosales; family Rosaceae; genus Purshia; species Purshia tridentata. The sequence goes on from QANT01000740.1 coordinate 16,896, forward strand.
AACATATATGTAAAGAAGAAGGCAGATAACCAGTACACAGTTGAGAAAAAGATGGATCATGGTGACTTTATAGATCTGGAACTTGTCATGCTTGTCTTATGCCTCACATGAAATGAACTAGCAGAACTCATACAGCCACGACAACCAGGACTCTCTATGTTGACCGGCTAACCTCATTAGAATTCATTTTATGATCATTATCATAACAGAAGTAATCAGATTTGTCCAGTCCAAAACCTTTAGGGTTTACTTCTACTACCACATTAGTATGACTCACCCATTCAATCATGCATCAATGACTGCTACCTTAAAACATGCAAACCATATGAAACAAGTAAAAGAAAAGTGAAACCATAAAAGACCTACCTTTGTAATCTTCAAGATTGAAGATGGCAGCAAATTCATCATTTTGGGCCTGCAGATGACAAAGAATCATTTTGATCATGAGATGTCTTGGAACTTTCACTGTAACTGTCATGCTGCTAGCAATACTATACATGAATTTTTAAAGCATGAGATGACAGATAACTGGTAATCAAAAAACTTCATAGCATGTAGCTAATCTGACACAGGCGTCTCACCATCAAAAAAGGTAGTATATCATAAAGTCTCACAAGACCTCCTCAAGATGGTAAAGGGAGTTGAACAAAATGAGTAGCACAAAATTGTGCAACACAGAAGGTGTTGATTCAATTAGAATATTGTCCAGTCAGTATAGTTATATTAAAATGATTGGCAATGCACACCGTAAAGCATCACCAATTGCACAGTTTAAAAAATCACATAGAAGTTGAAGATAGATATTGGAAAAAATGAAATTGAAAAGATGTACAATGAAAGTTCAACTAAGATTAAAAAAGAAATATACCTGAATTTGCAGCAATAATTGTTCTTGTGCCTCAATATTTTGGGCAATGTCTTCGGATATATGATCATACTTTGATATCTCCTTCCTGAAAAGATCCTCATACGAACCAGTTGATGTCATCAACTTAGGAAGTATATCATCCTGAGGCCATATATAAATAATAAGCCCAACAAAGCAATAAGCTTAAGAACCAAAGAAGCAATAACAATAACAAAGTTTATCCATGAATTGCTACAAGAACAAAGAAAATATTTGCATGGAGTGGCATCCAAAAGTTAAGTATATTCCAGTAAGCTATAGTAGGAGAAGGTATCAATCAAGAAATTCTAAATCATTCTAAGGTTTCAGAAAACCAGTCCAGGTAGTTAATAACACTAAAAAAAAAAAATGAAAAGCATCTCAAATAATCAAATAAATCATAAAAGAGGTAAACAAGCCAAACAAGAATATCACCAATGCACCTTTCTTTTCATTTCTTTAAGCATATCTTCAAGACCTGCTCGTTGGGCACCCAGCGTTTCCAATTGCCTCTGCATTACACATACGTAATTGGACAAGAAACAAATAGGGTTGGACCATGTGCAAAAAAAGAATCATCATAATTCATAAGAGAGAAATATGTGAAACAGACAGAAAATAACCATATGAGTAAGCTCATGTAACCCTAAACCCTGAACTAAAAAGGGGAAAAGTTACCAGGCTCTGCTTCAGGGCCCCCAAAATAGCATCTTCATTGGCATCCAAAGACATTATTGGCCTAGCTAGAGTTGGGAGGGCAGATTCAATCTGATAACAAAAAGAACATATAATGATTTGGAATTACAAGGAACCCACATACAGGCGATAAAAAATTCAAATCTACTAGACCTGATCAATTTATCAACTTCCAGAGAGATAGAAAAATAGAGAGAGAGAGAGAGATAGAAATAGAATTACTGGACGACGATCAAGGATTGACATGAGAGCTGAATGTTCTCTGACTGAACGCTCAATGCGAGCATCGCTATCTGCAGCTTGCTTCAAGTTAGCTGCAAACCTATTTAGCCTATCCTGTAAGTTCTTTGTCAGAGTGCTTGACTGAGGTCTCGTCCACCGTGTTCCAAATTGGCTTCTAAACTGAGCATCTTCTCTTCCCTCTTTCTGCAGGAGCTCCTCAATCTGTACCAGAATTTCCTGGTTCACCCTTCTCAAATCCCTAAGCTGCTGTAACTCAGCTTCCAAACCAGCAGGGCCACCACTTATCTGAACTGCCTCCACATCTTCTTTAAGATCTGTAGGAAGAGTAAAATTCCCTTCCAAAGCAAGAATAGACTCTGGAAGATCCATTTCCTTGAGCCTTACTCTGGTCAGCTCACTGGCCTGTTGCAATTTTTCTGCTTGTGTTCTGATTATATCATCAACCATTTCAGTGTACCTGGAAAGAGCTTTTGCACTACTGTCCGGAACAAGACTAGCAAACATCTTCTCCTTGCTCGCATCCAAGACCTCATTCATTGCCATAGACTTTACCATGGAAAATGCAGGAAGGGGTGGTAAGGAACTAGGGGAAGGAACCCTCATGAGGTAAACTCTATCATTCTCCTTCATAGCCCTCTCCAGGTTACGGTTAAGATTGGCCTCTAACTTGCTAATTGCATCCAGAATCTGTGCAGCAGCCCCCTTTGAGGATTTCTTAGCATCTGATAAAGCACTGATCCCACTCTTTAACCGTGCAATTTCTTCTGCAATTTCTTCTTTCTCATGCAGTTCTAGACCAAACCTATAGCAAGCTTCTGCATAAAAGAGAGCTGCCTTTAACTGCATGTGTGATATCCAAGCCTTGTCAAAATGCTGGTTCAGAGGCGGAACATTCGATGCCGCTAAAGCTTCCTCATAATACAGCCCAACCTGTAACCACATCCATGTCAAATCAATTCAAAGCAAAACCAGTGGTCATTACAAATAATATAAACACAAAATTTCTCCCCCATTGAAGGATGCTATCACATTCAAGAGAAACCCCAAACATAGTCATTCAGAGGCAACAAAAAGTCACAATACCAAGAATATAATGAAATATAGTCTTTGATGCAATGTAACCAATACGACATTTGTTAAAAGTCGGCTAAAATCTACAAATTTCAAACAGAATACAGAACGCAATCACCTTTGCCATAGTCATAAGGCCCATTTCATTTCTTCTATGGCTTTAACTAAGACTATTCTTTCTACAATAAATAGTCTCTGTAATCCCCACCGCAGACAACTTATAAAATAAATCAGAAAATTAACATTTCATAGCAGAATCACTTACTCAAACACACCCATATGCTGCAATTCAATCAATCACGCAGTACTTACCAAAACTTGATATTGATCCAATCACTTCTTAGTCCTACCCCAGTCTATCAAAACCCAGTTCAATCGTTTTCACCAATTACTCATAAAACCCACTTTAAAACTAATCAAACAAACACAATACAACCCTCACCTGCCTAGAGATCTTCGCGCAAACGCCCGGAGTGCTCCCTTTGGCTATCGTATTCTCAAACACGCACTCCTGCGCCTGCGCCAGCATTAACCTCTCCAACATCCCGGCACACTCCACCGACAAATCCACCGTCGTGGAGCTCCCAATGGACGCCTTGGTCGCCGCATTGTCTCGCAGAAACGCAAACGCGCCGGCGGCGGCAATAAACGCATGCGACGCCTGCCGTCTGCCGTCGACGGTGGCGCGATCGTAGGAAAGCCCAATCTGACTATACACGGCGCCCAAATTGAACAAAACCGCCGCCTTTTCCAAGTGGATGTTCTGCTGGCTCGCCTTCTGCTTGTTCTTGAACGCGTCGTGCCAAACAAAAGTGACGGTGTTGATGTGGTCCTTGTCCGGCGAGATTGGGAAGCGGGTCTCGACGAGGCAGAGGGCTTTGTAGTAATTTTGAAGGAGGTCGCGGCGGGTCGAGAGTGACGGGTCGGGTTGGCGCTCGAGGTCGGAGCGGAGTTGTTTGACGGTTTGGAGGTCGTCTTCGAGGTTCTGGGCTTCTCGTTCGGAGTAGTTGAAAGCGATGTAGTTGCGGAGTGGGCGGTAGAGGTCGATTTGGGTCGTCTTCTTCTCGAAGATTGCGAGCATGACGTTGGTGGCGGATGAGACCGACGACGCCATTTTTGGGATTTTTTTTTTTTTTCCTTTTTGAGGAGGTTCGATCACTGCAAGGGAAAAAAGAAAAAAATAAAAAGAGACGATGAAGAAGCTGAAGGTTTGAGACTAGGAGTGGGAGTTTTAACGAGTGAATTGACCAGGTCAGTTTTTCTTGTTTCTTTGTTTCTTCTCTACAAAGCAAACTAGAAAGTGGAAATTTCCTCTATATTTTGTTCGCGATAGAATATCATTTAATACGTTTTCCATATGGGTGCTGCTATTAGTGTATCATTTTTCATTACACACTCATATTTCTTTTTAGTAAATTACAATTTTAACCTTAACCCAAATAACCATAAAAGACAACTCACCCATATCCAGCCACCACCAAATTCCGACTCCAACGCGCACTGGCGCGCCCCTATTGCCGACCTCCCTCTCTATCTTTCCTCTCTCTTCTCTCTCCTTTCTCTTCTCTCTTCTCTCCCTTTCTCTCTCTCTATGCCCTCTCCATTCAGTTGCAAGGCTGGCGACCTTACCGGCATCCGATCAGTTGCACAGCAGCCAATTACTTAGAGAGAGTGTCGTAGGGAATAATAGACCTATAAAATATATGTGAGGGAGAGAGAGAGGGAGAGGGAGAGAGTCATATCTACAACGACAACTAAAGGAAGGACAAAATGGTACAAATATTAAATTGATTTAGACACCGAATTAGGCTCACTACACTTTTTCACACGTGCTAACGCACATATAAATAAAAATTTTTAATTATAAATTTTTTTAAATATATTATTTAATATTATTTATTTTTTAATTAATTATTTTAAAAAATTTAAAAACCTTATAACTTTTTGCTTTACCCACCTAATAAGGTGATGCAGTGTTTTTAATAAAAAATTTAAAAACCTTATAACTTTTTGCTTTATCCACCTAATAAGGTGACGCATTTTTATTTTATTTCTTAATTTTTTTAATAGTTTAATTTTATGTTTATATATTTAAATTTATTAAATTAATTTAATTTAACTTTTTAATTTAATCAAAAATTATTTGAAAAATTCATAATTTGATAAAACATGTAACACTAAACTCTTTTTCTGATTTTATAATAATAAATATTAACCACTATGGAACAAAAATGTTATATCCATTAATCATTATGGAAAAAGAAAAAGTCTACACTTATTATTATGTAATTTGTATATATTTCATTACATTTTATGGTATTTTCTATAAATTTAAACTCAAGGAAGCAAATTAAAGCTTAAACTATATAATCATTAAAAACAACTCCACAAAAATGATATACATCTAAATTGAATACAACCCCATAATTTGGTCATACTGAAATAAAAATGTGATTCTCTATTAAATAATTATAACCAAAAATAGAATATCAAAATTATAAGGTTTAAAGGAAAAATTCATTGTAAGCTAAAAAATATAAGATTAAATATGTTTTTAGTCCTTATATTTAACTCTAAAAATAAATATAATTCTCGTAATTGTAGAATTCCGATTTTAATGCTTAAGTTTTATTCAAAAAATAAATTTAATTTTTGTGATTTTAAAATTTTGATTTTAGTTATTAAATATTCGTCCGTTAACAATTTTAATTCTTAAACATTTATATATATTATTTTAAACTTAATATGTGTACATGTAATTTTGTAAATAACTACTAAAAACCTAAAATTGTCAAAAAAGAAAAACTAAAGAACTAAAATTAAAATTTTAAAATTATAACTTTATAAAAACTAAATTTATTTTTAGAATAAAATACAAGGACGTATTTAACCCAAAAAAATAAGTAAAAATTATACGAGGAATACGAGAGGGCAAGTAAACCCTGTTTCGGGTGGGGTGGGTTGGGGTTTCGGATAGCGTGTGCGGACCTCTATTTATACGCCCTCAGTCACCAACGGCAACGCGTTGACGTTTTCCGAAGGCCAAAAGTCAAGCCCTAACTCTCCTCTGAGGCGGCCCTTTCCATCTTTCCGATCTCTCTCTCTTTCTCTCTAATCTTTCAGGTGCGTTTCTTTTGCTAATCATCGTTTCAGTTTGAAGTATTACTTCGTTTCAGTCATTTATTCATTATCAGTTTAAGGTTTTATTTTCATAGTTTTTAGTGATTGGTTTGAAGTATGATTTTTTTGTCTAAATTTGTACTTGTGATCGTTTGGGTGGGTCTTTGGGTTTGAGCTCATGTGACTAAACTGATCGTCTAATTAATTAAGGTTTTTATGAGTTTATATGTATGTTCTTCAGGAGGTTCTGTTTGGTTACCTAGAAAAAGAAGATAGTTATAGTTGTAGAAGTTAAATTGCATTCTCTAAAAAAATTTCAATTCATTGTGATGCAAAGAAAGCAAAATATATTTGGAAGATTGATTTTGAGTTTTATTCTTTCACTTTTCGATTTGGAATTTTGATAATTGAAAGATTAAAGAATGGGTTTTGGATCTCTGACAATTTTGTACGTTACCATCTTGTAGGCTATTTGCAAGTAGGCTTGCGGATTTGGGTTGTTGAGGCTGGACTTTGGTCTTTAGAGCTGTGATTGTTCTCCGGATAAGGTAAGAAAGCCAGTTCTGTTCCATTTTTTATTTTGTTAGGATTTTTAGTCTTGATGTAATGCATATTATTCTTGGTGGAATTGGATTTGCTTTTTTCTTTTTGTTGTTTTGTTTGTAGAATTATGTTACCATAACTTCTCAATTGATAGCAATTGTTAGATCCTTAGGTATTTTCTGGCTAAGGAGTTACAGATTGCTAGGAATGATTTAGAGTGGTTGATTTACTAGGTTTTCTTGGAGTAACTAGTAACTTTGTTGGTTGGATTTTTGTAATCCTCTATGGGTTAAAAACAATGAATAATAAGATGCGTGGGGGATGAGGGGACCTTTAACGTAAGTCTTTTAAGATGCAGCCTTAGAATTTTGGCTCAAACAGTAAATCTGCGATGGGTTCTAATACCTAGCATTGTATATGCAAAGTGAATATTATGAGTAAGGTATTTTTTTTCGTAAGCTTATTTTAAATGATTCTTCTGCATATTGACTTGGTTTTAGTATTCATCTGCTGTATATGGAATGCTAAATAACATATGTGATTGTTATTGAACGAACTCTATTATGGAAGAGCTAACATTTTTTTTTCTCTTCTGTGAGATGTACTTCCGGTCATCTTCATACCAAAATGCAGATATTGTGCTGTTTTTTATATCTAAATGGACACCAGGAAGTTCATGCAACTGGTTGAGGAGAAAAAGAAAAGAGCTTTGGAGAAGAAAGAAGCCCCTTTGAAATGGGAGCAGAAACTAGAAGCTGCTGCTAAGGCAAAAGCTGATGCTGAAGCCAAAGAGAGCAAGCTGAAATCTTCAAAGCATAAGAGAAGATCTGTGTCACAGTCTGATGGCGATAGTGACACTGATATCAGTGATGGCAGAAGAAATTCAAGTAAAAGAACTCACAAGAAGCACAAAAAGCACACTCACTCTGATTCAAGTGACAGTGAAAAGAGGAAGGAGAAGAAATCCAAGCGAAAGCCAAAGAGACATTTCTCAGCCTCAAGCGTTGATAGCAGTGATGAATATGAGAGTGATTATGAAGGAGATAAAAAGACGAAGAAGAGAAACCACAAAAGGCATAGGCATCATGATACTAAATCAGATTCCGGTGCTTCTGATTCTTCTAGTGATGATGACGATGAGACAATCAAGAGAAGTCATGTGAAGCATCACAGGCACCATCAGAGGTCAGATTCCGATTCTTCTGGTTCTTTCAGCGATGAGGATGACCAAAGAATCCAAAGAAGTCATGCAAAGCGCCACAAACACCACCGACAGTCGAAATCTGTTTCTTCTGATTCTTCAAGTTATGAGGATGGCGAGGTTAGAAGGAAAAAGCACACAAAACACCATAAACATCATAGGCGATCACATAGTGTTGATTCGAGGTTGGAGTCTGATTCTCACATGCTTGACAGAAGGAGCAGATCTTTTGGCAAGTCATCAGATGATAACCATGATGATTCAGGTAAGCAGTTGAGGCACAAGAGAAGTGGCCACCATTGCCACCATCACCACAAACATCGTCACCATCACTCAGAAAAGGAGAAAGATCACCTTCATCGTGATTCAGTTGTGCCCAATGGAAAGCCCATAAAAGATGCTAGCAGAAATGCGACTGATAATAACTTTTATGATGCTCATGATGATCAAAATTAGAAGTCGGATCTTTGAAGATGCAGGCTGTACGGCTCTGGATTGGTGTTGTTTACTTTTCTTCGATTCTTGATTGGTGGGAGGGACCTCCTCTAACTATAATGTGTAGAGTTGCCTGCACTTGCACCTTAATTTGTTACTGAATTTAAGATGTCGGACCTTTCTCATCATGCCCAATAATTGGATCTTATTTGTAATTTTTCTTCATGAATGCAGCAGTTCTCTTGGGAATTTACCGTATGATATTCTTATGTTATTTGGAATGCTGATCAAAATTTGTTATGATATCAGCACGGCTGCTATGTCTATTGATGATGGTTAGTTTCTCCCAGAATCTGGGAAAATTAAGAGCCAAAAAAGAGTTCATTGAAATTGAGAGATTTCCCTGTGCTCTGTATAACAAGGAATGGTAGTTACAGTTCCATCATCATTTAGAATGCAATTTTCTTCCTAGTCAAATTAACTGGAGAAAATCCTATAATTTTATCTGCTGGCGGGCAGTGATCATTAACAACATACAAATTAGAACGATGCTAAGAATCCCAAAAATGTTTTTATTTTCCATTTCCAAGCAGGGATAATTTATCCTCAGCTGTGGGGAACAAATCAACACTAACTGTCGCTCAACAATGATACAACAACGTAGACTTCACTGTAGTCAAAAATTCTTCAGTATTTTTTCACTTGATACTCCATCTGCTACAAGAATTGAGGTAACTTCCTGCAAAGAAAAGATGTTTCGAATGTCAGGTTTGCATAGAAATTTGATTCCGATGATAGAAATCAAAGTGATGATGCCGAATTTAATAACAAGAATTATGTCCGCAGCAACATATATATATATATATATGGAGACTGCGTTAGCTTTCAGTACTTGAAATATAGACAGATATCAAAACTAAATGAAACGGAAACTTTGAAAAACAAGACAACTCACTCTCTGGGAGTCATCGCTCAAATTTTTTAGATCTACATCTCTCATAACTCATATCACATATCAAATTGTTGTTTCCTTAAATTAAGCAAATTCAGTTGGTGATAGACAACCCAGAAGTTGGACATGTTGACACAAAATGCTACACAGATTTTCAAGAAAGTTACATAGATTTTAAAGAAAGCAGTAAGAGATGTGAACTAGAAAAACATCATGGGAAATGAAAGATGAGGTGCGTAAATAGACAGTTGCCATGCCATTTGTAGAGAACAAACCAAAGGGTTTACTTCCCATTTTTTGAAATATTCCCTCCATGGAGATGTAGGGAACAGATAACATCCCACAAAAACTAAGACCAATATCACAAAACTAAAACCACTATCCTTTTAAAAAAATGAGATAATAGCTTGAGTTACCTCAATCTGACAAACTCATCTTTTACTTTTTTTTAAAATATATCATGCAATATCTGTTTTCTTTTCCTAACCAAATGTATGTTATCCTTTTCACGTAAAAAAAAAAAGTAAGACCATATCATGAATGGTGACCTTAACATCATCTATTGCAGAAAACCTTCCCTCAAACATGTGGCTTGACCAGCTTTGCTTCCCTCCAATAATATGACTCGGTCTAAAAGACTAAGACCATTAAACTGTGCAGCATTTTAAGACAATAGCTTTGATACTAAGAAGTTAGAAACCGAGAGCCAAATACCACTCAGCCCTGGGATGAAGAACAAAACAAGGGGAAATGCAACAAATTATTTATACCTAAATTGTGGACCAAACTTGGTAAAAAAGACAATGGTACCACCTTGTCCGGTGCAAACAAGGACTCCCAAAAGATTCTTGTTTGGTGACAAAGTTGTAGATTCACAGAACATGCATGCACTTAAGTTTGCATCTGAACATGGCAAGAGACATAATGCATATCAACACTCAGTCGATTATAATGCTAAAACATTTTATCACCATGCAGCCACGAGATCCAATATGAACCTAAAAGATACTTGGAAAGATTTCAAACAAACATGAACACACATGCAACACAACAATGACAAGAACAGAAGGAAGCAGAAAAGGTAAAACAGTAGACAAACCTCAGTCATTTGTTTCTGCCCACAGAGAACAGCACCAGTAGACTGCGGGTTGTAAATCTGCTTGGCTTTAGCAAAAGCAGCCTGAATATGTAATCATAGACAGGTATTAATTGGTACATAAAGATAGAGGTGAGACCAAAAATGGAAATAAGGCTTATCATGGGCGCAAGTTTACCTGCACATAACCATTTTGTCCCGTCCAACCATCATGAGGTTGCGATAATACCGGCACAATCTTAACACCCGAAGATTCCCAGTCTTTAAATCTGTCCTATAAGATTAGGGGAAGCAGAGTCACTCAACAGTCATAAAATGAATGGAGCCTATGAAAATAAATTAATAAATATAAGATTACATAATGTTTGTTTATAGACCTGATAAGCCATTCTGTCAAGGTTTCTAGCGCCATAGAAGAGCTTCACGTCAGATCTCTTATCAGCGTTGAACCCCGATTCAATCAGAGACCGGATTGGACTGCAACGCCAAATTGTTTGTAAACACTCAAATTCACTCCAATCAGTCAAAAAATCAAATGAATTCGATATTACAAACCTGATTCCAGATCCCGTGGCGAAGATTAGAACGGTAGGGTACTTCTCGGGCGGGTCGATCCGATCGATCTCAAAGCCTTTGCCCATAACCTGGCTCAGCTCCACAACATCCCCTCTCTTGAGCCCACACAGCAGCTCCGCGGTGGACCCCGCCACGCTCTTCACCAAAAATTCGAACACACCCTTCGCCTCCGCCAGCGACGGCGGAGAAGCGATGGCCAAAAACGAGGGCTTGGACGAGTCCGGGACGCGGAGCTGGAGGTACTGGCCGGGGAGCGTGTGGGACGACACGAGGTCGGGCGAGTCGGAGAGGTCGACGCGGACGTGGAAGAGTGACTCGGCGGCTGGTTCTATCTCGGAGAGGGGGGCTTGGGTCCAGAGAGTGGTGTCTTGGCGTACGGCAGCGGCAGCAAGACTTGCGAAGCCGTGGCGGTGTGGTTTTAGGTGATACGGGTTGAGGCGGCGTATGATAGACATGGGAAGGAGTGGTGAAGTAAGGTGCGCATGGGGGTGGAGGGGTGCCAATGGGGGTTGGAAGATTGCAAATGACATGGCTGTTGGGTTTGGGATTTGAGAGAATTTTATGTTTGTGGCGGGGACTAAGGTGCGGAGGCCGGCGCCAAACCTGGTGATGACTCAAGTCTCAAGAGTCAAAACTCATGTGGTTGAATCGGGTTGAGGTTAGACTAGTAACTGGATAGTGACACGTGGCAAAGTTTCGGAAGATCCTGGACTACTGGAGGATAAGTGATAGAGCAGTCGAAATGATCATAGCCACTGCATTCACCAATGAATGCACAACGGTTGCTGTTACCTCTCTAAATTATGGATTTGATCTGGAGAAGAGTAGTCATTCGTATTGATGAAGTTCACCATGAACAATGAACAAGGCTGAGCATCGAGACACAGCCTACAGTTCCCGTTTGAACAACGTAACTGTGATGGGATCAGAAACAGCGCTCCATCATTCTAAAAGATTACACATTTGCTAATTAAACACTTCACAACTCATCTCGATGCAGTAAAGCTCAAAAGGGAGTACATATGAAGGCAAGCTAATTTGAAAACAACGGTCTGCTAATTTCAAGTAATTCACATAAACAAGGGTCTAACATCAGTGCATCCAATGTTTCAAAATAGAAAAGGTAAAATAAATTTACACGCCCTCTTTCTTTTTCCCCTTTATTAAATAACAATAAAAAAGGGGGTAGGCCATTGGCTCCATCTCTCACTCTGCAATATGCTTAAATCTGAAACGAAAAATACTCATACATTTTGCCTCAAAAATGAAAATCCTGTTCGCTGGCATTGCCAGTTCCATCTAAATTATTGGGTTTTCGCAATTATCAAGAAAAAGGAACAGAAAGATGGGATGATTAGGCGGCAGATTCCTTGGCAATCTTCTCTGCCTTGGCAATGACCTCCTCAATACCTCCAACCATGTAGAACGATTGTTCTGAAAGGTCATCGTACTTTCCATCCAATACTCCCTGTAAAAAAATAACAAACCAAATATGAATCAAGGTCAGGGAATCTTTGTATCATTACATACTTAAACATTGGTATTGCTCAGGAGTGCAGTGTGTAAGAGTGACTTGTGAGGTCTTGGTGATGAGTAAGCATTTGGTTGTTGTTGGAGACGGCAGAAAGCACAGATGAAATTAGGAGACAAAAAAAACAAACGCACTTTCTATTGATCATGAATAAAATGATTACTGACAGATAACAAAGAAATTAAAAAGTAGATTTTGATGGGCATAAACAACCCTATCAAAATCATACTGGCTTTCGTTACCTTCCCAACTCTTACAGATGAATTCTCATGCTACTACTTTAACAACACGGTTTATGAAAGCTTCTTTGTTTCAGGAAGAAAAAAATAGGAACAAAAAACTATAACACAATTTCAGTAGCAGAGAAATTTGCTTCAGATTCCATATGAAAAGACATGGTAAATTTTCCTATAAAAACTGGAACTATATAATTAATGGTTTTTCCAGGAGAACCTCCAGAAATTGTACTCAGGTAATTGATAAGATAATTAACAAAGCAGAAGAACTATGGAGATATGCAGCCTGAGGGGGGAGAGAGAGAGAGAGAGAGAGAGAGAGAGAGAGAGAGAGAGAGAGAAATACCTGGAAGCTGGTAATGCTTTCTTTCAACTCCACGTATTTTCCAGGGGCACCAGTGAAAACTTCTGCAACATGGAACGGCTGGCTCAAGAAACGTTGAATTTTACGAGCACGGGCAACAGTCAATTTATCATCTTCACTAAGCTCATCCATTCCCAAAATAGCAATGATATCTTGCAAATTCTTGTAGTTTTGAAGAACCTTTTGGACACCACGAGCAGTGTTGTAGTGTTCCTCACCCAAAATATGTGGGGAAAGCATACGAGATGTGGAATCAAGGGGATCGACAGCAGGATAGATACCAAGCTCAGAGATCTGTTGAATTCAAAACATCAAGGAGGTTATAAATGATAGCATGTGAATTTGTCCTAAGATTAGTCTGCATGGAAGTGTGACAGACCTGTCGTGACAGCACAGTTGTGGCATCCAAGTGAGCAAAGGTAGTTGCAGGAGCTGGATCTGTCAAGTCATCCGCAGGCACATATATAGCTTGGACCGAAGTGATGGAACCCTTCTTGGTAGTTGTAATACGCTCTTGAAGACCTCCAAGATCAGTAGCTAAAGTAGGTTGGTATCCGACAGCAGATGGGATACGACCAAGCAAAGCAGACACCTCTGAGTTAGCCTGCAGGATGGGCCAGAAAGAAGCACAACAACATTAACAACATGAAATGTGTGAGAACATATAACCTTCAATAGTTCCTAGAAAAGCATGCTTACCTGGGTAAAGCGGAAAATGTTGTCAATAAAGAGAAGCACATCTTGCCCTTCAGCATCACGGAAGTGTTCGGCCACAGTCAGCCCAGTCAGGCCAACACGAGCACGAGCACCAGGGGGCTCATTCATTTGACCATACACTAGGGCACATTTGCTGTCAGCCTGAAGTAATAGAATTGAGAGAAAAGCAATTAAGCAACAACTTCCCAAAAACAGACACCATGATGATGCATAAAAAAGAAGTTAAATGTAAAATGCACAGCTTACTTGCTTATCACCTAGCTTAATGACACCACTCTCAATCATTTCCATGTACAAGTCATTACCCTCACGAGTGCGTTCTCCGACACCCGCAAACACAGAGAAACCACCTGATCATTGAAAAGAGGTGATGTAAACAAACAATAACATTATCAAAACTAGTGTGTTAATATGTCTATCTTTTGAGAAAAACTGACCATGAGCCTTTGCAACATTGTTGATAAGTTCCATAATAAGCACAGTTTTTCCTACACCAGCACCACCAAACAGCCCAATCTTTCCTCCTCTTTGGTATGGAGCAAGAAGGTCAACAACCTGTACATTAAGGAAGAACATAAAAACTCAAAGTCTAAAGTGCACAACATAGACTCCAAAGGAAGGGAAGGAGCAAAGCAATTAGAAAACTAAAATCTATAAAAAATGAACATTGTAAAGGTCAAAAATAATACCTTGATTCCAGTAACAAGGATCTGTTGTTCAGTTGCTTGCTCAACAAAGGCTGGAGCTTCTCTATGAATGGGCAAAAAGTGGTCGGTTGCTGTTGGAGTATCCACACATAAATTGTCAGAAAACATACAAGTCATGTATAACATGATTGCAAATTATACATGCAACTCCTTAACCAAGTGATTAGTAATTTCAAGGTTCCTAAATTTCTTACTGATATCGCCTCTATGATCAATGGGCTCTCCAATAACATTCATAATTCGACCAAGTGTAGCCCTACCAACAGGCACCTAAAAAAGGCAAATAAAAACCAAAATATAAGTTGGAATTCAAGGAATATCCAAATTTCAACACTTCAATTAAATCCAAAAAATAAACACATCAACAGTAAGGAAGTAAAGGGGAAAACAAGGAAATTCCAATGAAAAGATCAGAATGTGTCCACATAAACTGAAGTAAACCCAGTCACAGAGGGCATGGGCAATTCTAATGGCCAACACTCAATGTACTACTTGAACCCTGGACACGACCTAGCATGTAAGATTAAAGCTTTGAGCAGCAGATGCAAGAAATGCAGATCAATCATTAGAGATTGTACTAAGAAAAATGTGTACCAGAAACAGAACAAAGGAGCAATAACATCCAGATCTAAAAACCCCGACACCAATTTATAAATCAATCAAAGCCCAACTCATTTCCATCCATACAAGCAGCAAAAGTCAACACTTTACCATCAAACATCAGCAAAGCCTTAACATTTCTTATTAAATCTAATGACAATCATGGCCTCAGCGCAGACCCAAAAACAAACATGTATATAATTTAGCTTACAGTAATAGGAGAACCAGTGTTGAGCACTTTCTGCCCTCTAACAAGCCCTTCAGTCCCATCCATAGCAATGGTCCTGACCATGTTCTCACCCAAATGCTGAGCCACCTCGAGCACCAATCGGATCGAGTTGTCTAGCACTTCAAGCGCCGTCAAGATCGGAGGCAAGCCCTCCTCGAACCTCACATCGACGACAGCTCCGATCACCTGGCACACCTGCCCGATCGAGCCCTTCCCGGAGAATTCGTCAGTGATTTTCCCCTTCCCGAGGTTCTTCGATGTCGGTGGCGCCGACGGCGTAGCCTCGGCGGCGGCGGCTGTCGCGTACTCGGCCACGCGCGTGAGAAGGTAGCCGTAAGGCGAAGCACGGCCACACGATGGCGATGGGGATGAGAGCCTAGGGTTTGAGTTTGAGATTGGAGATCTGGACGGCGATCGGCGTACGGACGATCGCACGAGAGTGGATAAGAGCCTTCGAGAAGCCATTATGCTAGGGCTTCAGATAGAGAGAGACGGAGAGTAAAGGGTAGACTAGGGTTTGTGAAGTCGACAATGTGCAAGACTATATGTACAGCTACGGAGCCCAAAATTGGAATATTCGATTTTTCTTTTTCTTTTTTTTTCTTTTGCAATATATTAAATTTCATTTTTCTTTTTGACCTTTTCGGCTTTTCCGTGAGAATGGGTGGCGGAGGTTAATATAAGGTCGTTGCCAAACACCACCTATGTTTCACTTTTCCTACTTTTAATTTGATATTCCAAGGTATGTTGTAACTTGTAAGTTTGTAACGCTGCGTCCACATTAGCATGTCCAGGTTGGTAATTATGAGTACAGATTTTTTTTTTCTTTTTTCTGATACTAAGTGCAAATTTAACTCTTTGTAGCTCAGTAAATTTACCTTTATATCCCACGTATGCTCATTCCACATTTCCACTAAACCAGGTAACAAACAACAAAAAGTCAAAATAGGTTTACATTGCCATTATTGTTTATCAAAAATTGAAATAAAATTGGTACCTACAAAATAAGTAAATAACATTGTTTCATCATTTTTTATTTAATAATTTATTCATAAACTCATTTGTTATAAAAATTTTAATTAAAAACCCATCCCAATAAAAAATTAACTATAAATCCAATGTTCATAATTTTGTCGTCCGGCGAGGGATGGTGAAGAGACTCAATTGATTCATATAATTGATAAAGAATAACTGAATAAGATCAAATAAAAAAATAAGAAAGAGATTTTGATTTTTACTACGTGGTTAAAAGAAAGAAATATCAATTGGCCAAAAAAAAAAGAAATATCAAAAGAACGAGAGAATGAATAAATAAAAAGAAAAGAAAAGAAAAGAGATTTGACGCAGTAAGCTGGTCCACGAATTTTGAGGTATATAATTGGGTTTGAGCTTGACCCAGAGCTGGGTTGGGCTCGATCCAATGCTACCGGTCGGGTTAAAACTTAACGGATCGGAAGACTGGGGATCGAATAATGAGGCTTTATAGTTCATAAATGTTGAAAACTCCCGCCAAATTGCCTACAATTTTCCCTCCACACCAGCAAACCGAATACTGCCGGTAAATCCCACAACCCGTCTTCCTCCATAAATGGCAATTCCCACTTAAGCACACGGTCACGCCTCAGAATCTCCCACGTTCTTCTTCTTCCTTGCCGTCTCTGGCTTTCACCTCCAGCTATCTGTTCCGGGTCACCGATTTCTCCCAAAATCCGTTCTAGGGTTTTATCGTTCATCGGTGAAGGATATCCAATCCTGGGCTAGGATTGGTCTATTTAAGGAAGGAACCGGGTCTTATTTTGCTCTGAGAATATGAGTGCAGTCAACCTTACAAACGTCGCCGTTTTGGACAACCCGGCCTCGTTCCTCAACCCTTTCCAATTCGAAATCTCATACGAGTGCTTGACTCCCCTCAAAGACGGTAATCTTATAAACCCCACGCCTCTTCATTTTTTGTTTTTTTACTTTGTTTCGGATCAATTTGAAGGAAATGCTTATTGGGTTTTGACAGTTTTGACAGTTTTGTCCAAGGTTATCGTGATAAGTTGCCCAAATAGCGTAATTTGATTTTTGTCATACTGTTAGTTTTATTTGGGATTTTAAATTAAAAGACTGGAAATGAAATTTGGGCCTGATTTATTACTTAGTTAGTTAGTCGCAGTGGGTGTAATTTATACTTGGATCAAGTTTTGTCTTATAACATTGTCCGGCTGATATGAACACAGGGCATTAATTAGTGTTTGACTTTGTTTAGTAGGTTTAGAATCATCTATTGTTGACATTGAGTATTGTATATTAACATGAGCTTTGCCAACATATATGTGATTGGAAGATAGTTGAGTATAGTTTGTGGAGCAACTACGCCATGATAAGTATATTTTGGAGATGCTTGGATGTTTGTACACACATTTTTACAAAAACCATTTTTTTCTTGGTCATAAGGTTTTGGTATCGTTTTCTTGATGGATTAGCTAGTTTTCTTGTTACATTTCGTATTGGCAGGAAGGTAAGGTTTAGTAGTGATGATCGAAAGAGGATAACTGTGTGTATTTTTTGTCCTCACATTGAATGAGGACTTTCTTGTGAAGTGGTTCTGTTTCTTCAATAAGCTATGAATTATATGTGCTTGGTTTGCTTCCTGATATAGTGGGATTCTTGGATGGCAAAACCTCTGGCCTACCTGATGTTAAAGTCTAGGATCAGGTGATGCAGGTCATTCAATAAGTCTAGGTTTCAGAAGTTTGCTTCCAACAAATATTGTTGCCTTTTGGTTTTGGACATGTGCACATAGTATGATAGGAACCTCTCATGAAAATGAAGAATGTCCGTAACTATGTTCACATCCACTGAATAACATGTGAATGAAACTATGACCTCCTTGGAATCTGTAATAGAGTAGCCATCTGGTAGGAGCAACCTAATTTTACTCACTGGAAGCAGCAACATATTTGCATGTCCACTTCTCTGAATTGTCCAATCTTTAACTTGCAACATTGATAATTTGACATGGTATACTATTCAATTTTTTACAGACTTGGAATGGAAGCTCACATACGTGGGATCTGCTGAAGATGAGACTTATGATCAACTATTAGAGAGTGTGCTTGTTGGTCCTGTCAATATTGGCAACTACCAGTTTGCCTTTCAGGTAGTTAGACTGACTCTTGTATGAGTTCTTACACTTTTCTTAGGTGTCCAATATGGATGCAAAACTAAATCCTTTTCTGTTTGTGTATGGGTGCGTGGTTTGGTCTCCTGGCAGGCAGACCCTCCAGATCCGTCAAAAATACGCGAGGAAGATATCATTGGCGTCACAGTACTGCTGTTGACATGTTCTTATATGGGACAGGAGTTTGTTAGGGTGGGATACTATGTAAACAATGATTATGATGATGAACAGCTGAGGGAGGAACCTCCTCCTAAGGTGTTGGTTAGGGTCCAGAGAAACATTTTAGCTGACAAGCCGAGAGTCACCAAGTTCCCTATTAATTTTCATCCTGAGAATGATGAACACGAGGAGCAGGCCCCTCCTTCACCTGATCACGCAACGGAAACAAAGAAGCCCCCTACTTCACCTGATTGTGAAACTGAAACAAAGCAGTAACCTCCTTCACCTGATCGCCCAACTGAAACAAAAATCAATGGAGAACGTTTCCTCTCACCTGTATCATCCGTCTGATATGCAGTAGAAAGCTGCATAACGAATCTTCACATTTATACTTGAAATTTTGCTTGAGAATGACCAAACATGCCACCTAATTGGACCACTTTCCCCTTTACATTTGGATGGTGATGATATACACTATAAAAATCAGTTCATATCTGAATTAATATGATTTAGTATTTAATTATGTCATTTGAAGTGGATCTCTCGGAGTTGTGCGATTGAGGAAGACTTTGTGGTTGCCACACTCTTCTAACTAAATGAAGGTGAATATAGAGGGAGAGAGTAAAATTGTCGTCATTGCGTTTTAAAGACTTGAAGACCGTCAGATCATCATCAAAGATATCATAATCTAAAAGCTCAAATGAAAGGAAAGAAACAACTTCTCGCTCCTCAGTAGGTTATACACTCTTAACTGAATCGATGATTATAAATGACTAAAACACCCTTGTCTAGTAGCAACAGCTGCCCTAACAATAAGGGCAGATCAAGTAAAAAACCGTAGCAGCTGGCAGCTGCTTCGTTAAGCTGAGCTGGCATTCAGTTGAGCACCGTCTTAAAAACGATTTTGGATACGTTTCGCCACTTCCGTTTCCCTCCAAATATCCCGCCCCTTATAAACCAACAATGTACCTCCATTCCTCAACTCCTCTCTCAGATCGGAGATGACGAAGCTTCTCTGTTTTGCTTTCTCTGCAGCTTCTGAAGGTACTACTTTATGCTTCTCCATTCCTCAACTCCTCCATTACGATTCTTTAATAGTTACTTATGTAGTACTTTCTGATTAAGATCCAAACAGCGCAATAATAAGTTTGTTCGTCTCAATTTGCTTCTCGTGAAATTTTTGTTTGCTTCTCTCAATTAATTAGCTTGTTTTTTATTATCTTGATCACTTCTTGAACAGTTCTCTGTCAAATTCTGGAATATAATTAAAAGAAACGAAAACTGCAAGAATATCATTCGTCTTTGTTTGGATATTGCTTTTATTTATTGTGTGAAAATTATATAATGCTCTGTTTTCCATACACAGCAAAACTCCAATCGCAAATGCAGAGCAACACCACCTTCTCCACCGCCAATGGCGCTACCTCATCGCCGCTCAAATTGCAACCTCAGTCAGATGACGCTCAATCCGCTTCTTTCTGCTTTGCTATCTTCGATCCCAAACCCTCCCTCGCCCCGTACGACACAGGATCGGACTCCGACGCGACCTTAACTCGCAGCCGCCACAAACACTACCACTCGGTTCTCGTCCAAGACCACCAAGAAATGGTCAACCGCCACAGCCTCTGCCTGAAGAGCCTCCACGAGGTCACCAAGGAAGCCGACGCTCTCCGCCGGGGAAAGAACCTCAGTCTCCTCATCCACGCATCCCTCCAGAAACAGTTCGGCTCCTCCAGTGCTGCTGCTTCCGTGCAGAGGACGCCGTTTGGGATCGTCAACTCGTTTCTTGGCCTGACTATCGATGCCAAGGGGGACGAAGAAGTTTCCGACGAGAGCCCTATGAGCGTGATCAAGAACGAGGACTCCGAGCATTCTGACGTGGAGAGGTTTTCGCTGCCCAAGAGTATCTTTGTGAGGTCCAACGTGTACGCGAAGGGTGCTCAGCCCGATGCTAGCAATGCCGCCGCTCGGACTCGAACCCCGTCTCGGCTTCGAACTGCCACTACATTCAATGCTTCTTCAGTAAGCCTTTAATTACTGATTTACTTTACTGTGTTTGCTTTTATTCACCAACATGTCATGCTTAACTTTAATCTAATCACCGCGGTGGTTAATTTTGATTTTACTCCATTGGTCAAGCAGAGAGTACATTCTTGATTGTAAAGAAAGAGTCATAGCACGTGTTCTTAAATGTGAAGTATCAAACTAATGATTTTTCATTTTTAAGCTAATAAAATATTTTATGTATAGTATCAATTCATAATTTCAGTAGGTACTGAATTCTTGTTAATTAAATTCTGTTTTCCCTATATATGGCAATGCGCATGTCCTGTTTGTAAAAATGATCAAGATAAGAGATGATATGATTGTATATTCCTATCTTTAAGTGAGATGAAGCAGGAGGTGCCACTTGAACTTGAGGTGTACAACCGAGGCAAGTTCAAGACAGAGCTATGCAACATATGGCAAGAGTGCCCATACGAAAACCACTGCCAATTCGCACATAGGATCGAGGAGCTGCGCCCTGTGATTAGCCACCCACTCTACAAGACTGAGGCTTGCAGGATGCTACTTGCCGGTGTTGTCTGTCTGAATGGTAACCAATGCCATTTCCACCCCGCCCTCACTGACGAGCTGAAGTTCATGGGTCACAATAAGCTCAGGCCACTCAAGCCGGACAGGTAAAATCATCTTGTAAATAAATGCTATCTTGCCACTTGTAGGTTCCTTGGCATACAACTATTTTAACTTTTTCATCAATAAATTATTACTTTTTATTTTTGTCCGAAATCCCACTTATTTTAATTTTTAACTGCCCCATGTACCCCATCCCGTCTATATTATCCGGCTCAGGCTATACCAACCACTCTTTGCTGCTAAGTTGACCACCTTTTTTTTTCTTTTTTTATTCCCTTTTTGCCCCTCCAGTAAAAAAAAAAAAATTTCTCTCTTCCTCCTTCCCTCACCGAACCACCCACCCCACCCAGACGCTGGCGCGACCTCACTTAGCCATCACGCCACCCACCCCACCCAACCCAGCCACTGGTGCAACCCCACTACACTTTGCCTGTTTAGAAACTATTCGACACTGGCGTGTTGAAATTTTGGTGATTATTCAACATCCTATTGTCGAACGTATGCAGTATTTTCGGCAAACAATCACCAAATGGAGGTATTCTACCGAACATATTACTTATATT
>QANT01000741.1:0-17338 GCA_003254885.1 Purshia tridentata
TAATTGAGGAGATTATTTGCACACGCAAACTTTGTAATGATCAAGGAGTTAAATTTCGGTTCTGTGGAAATTTTCGATGAAAATTTTAACGGAAATTTCAAGAAATTTTAAATTTCGACAGAAATTAAATGGAAATGACAGAAATTACTATTAAAATACGGAAATTTTGAATGAAACTTTATCATATGTTTATTTAGCATATTACCTATTACTTTCATAAAAAATATTAAGAAAACTAAATCCTATAATAGATTTTATGTGATATAAGGTGTTTATAATGAGCGCTGGAAACAAATACAGTTAAATAATATTAGTATAATTATAAATGAAATTAGTATATTATTTGTACTTTATTTTTTTAGAATAAAGTATATGATAATAGAAATTTAGGCATTTT
The DNA here is from genome assembly GCA_003254885.1 of Purshia tridentata. NCBI lineage: Eukaryota > Viridiplantae > Streptophyta > Magnoliopsida > Rosales > Rosaceae > Purshia > Purshia tridentata. The sequence continues at coordinate 398 of QANT01000741.1, forward strand.
AAGATATTTTTAATTATTTTTTTGTGTAGAACGTATTAAGGTTTATGATTTAAAAAAACTCTAAAATCAAAGACCAAACGAAATCCTAAAATTAAAAAACTAAATAAAACCTCAAACAAAAGCCTAAACTTTTTTTTTTTTCCAATTGTCTAAATGTCTCAAAACCCAATTAACTCTAAATTTTTTTCTTTTCTTTCTTTTTTTTCTTTCTTTTTATTCTTTCATTTTTTCTTTCCTTCCTTTTTTTTCCTTTCTTTCCTTTTTTTTCCTTTTTTTTCTTTTTTTCTTTTCCTTCTCTTTTTCCTTTCCTTTCTCCCAGACCATGCATGAGGGCAGTGACTTGGTCTTTTTTTAATTTTTTTCTTTCTCCCTTACAATGGCTGCCACCACAAAATCCGGCCACCAAACCAACCTTTTTCGACCAACCCAAGGTCACCAACGAGAACCCTAGGCGCCGCCCATCTTCTCCTTCCTTCCTCCACGCCGGTTGGCCACCACAAGCATCGGAAATTGCAAAATAAAAGTGAGCCACCGCCGGATTCTTTCTCCGATTTCGGCCACCTCCGAGCTCCAATCACCCTTTTTTTTTGTGGGTTTTCCTTCTCTCACCGTAAGCTTTCATTTCCCTAAGGTCTGAGGTTCCAATTTTGTGTAATTGTGATTTTGATTTTTAGGGATCTCCGATTTCGGCCACCTCCGAGCTCCAATCACCTTTTTTTTTTGTGGGTTTTCCTTCTCTCACCGTAAGCTTTCATTCCCCTAAGGTCTGAGGTTCCAATTTTGTGTAATTGTGATTTTGAATTTTAGGGTTTGAGTTTTATTCGAAAATTTCGGAAATTTTCAGGTATTTTGGCGAAATTTCTGAAATTTCGGCAAAATTTTTAAGGGAAGGTTTCAAAATTTCTTCCTCTCCTAAAAACGAAATTTAACACCTTGGTGATGATCACTACTAGTTGTCAGCCTATCACTTATTCATCAGTTCTACTTGCGGAACTACCGGCCAAGAAATGAAGCGGCACCGTTTTTGGTCGTAATAGCTCCCAAGTTGGCCAGTTCCAGCTATAAAATTTGGGAATTTTTATTTATACCCAACAATCTTCTTTTGTTACCCAATTTCTTAATTTACCCAACACCTATCTTTTTCAAATTAGTTTTTTCTTATTTTACCCAACCTCAATTACCACATTACTCTTATTAATAGATACCTAACCCATTATTTTAATTTTCTCTCCTTACTCACAATTTTACACACATACCCAACAATAATAAATTTCTCTCCCAACCCAAGCATTTACACTACACCCATACCCAACAGGCCAACACTATACCTAATAGCTGCCATATTCCCCTTACCACCACCGAATAGAACACTCAATCTCAGTTCTTAAGCTTTTTATTTGTTATTTTGGGCAAATTAAACGTATTTTATGATAGGTTTATTGTTTTTATATGAATTTTATCCATTGGTTTGAGTTTTTGGTGGATTTTTGTGTAGGATTCATTTATGCTGTCGAAGGCCATTTGGCTTTGTTCTGCCGAGTCCGTCGCAAATCTTAGGTTGGCATCAACTGGAAATTTCTCATTTGTTCGGCCGGCTCCAACCGAACATTTCTCATTTGTTTAGCCGGCTCCAACCGAACATGTCTCATTTGTTCGGCCGACTCCAACCGAACATTTCTCATTTGTTTGGCCGGCTCCAACCAAACATTATAGTCGTGTTCGGTTCTGATTCACCGAACACATCCCGAACCAAAAATTCCTAAAACGTCTAAAACATGAAAAAATGCAAAAAAATTACATAAAATGCACGCATACATTATTTGGAGGCTCATAGGGTACGGTTTCACCATTCATCTATCTAAAAACCCTTATTTGGATGTTAGGGTTTAATTTGATGTTAGTGTGAGTGTGAGAGAGGGTGTGAGTGAGAGTGAGGATGAGTGAGGATGGTTAGATTAGGACTGGTAAAGGAGTTGGGTATAAAAAGAAAATTTGATTTTTTAAAAGTTATAATTTGTCCTTATTGGTAATTTTACTAAGGATAAAATGGTCCATTCAAGTTTAAAATATATGTTGGGTATCAAAAGAAAATTGTTGGTTGGGTATGACTAAAATTTCCCTAAAATTATTAAGTGTGGTTGATAGTGCATAAACAATTTGGTGTACATAAACAATTCAGGAAAATGAGGCGATTAGGTTTAAGCCTAATTCAACTTAGTTTAGGCACAGATAGACAGATAGGGAATCACTCTCGTTTGCCAATTCCATTTCCGAACAAGATATAAAAAAATTCCTGGTAGGGCCAAATTCTGTAATGTCTTCTAATACTTTACGTATTTGTGTTGCAAAATAGTGAGCTAGATGCGATGAATTGTCGACCGACTCTTATTATTTTGTTTACTTATGATGCGTCCATTACAAACAAAAAGTTGGACGTCGACGTGATGATTCATTTACGGGGTTGACCTAAATGTTTATACCTTTGCTTGTAAATGAAGAAACTCAGGGAAGACAACTTCTCCGATGTTGAAGAGCTGTTAGAATGAGACAGGGACTTGCATAGCAATGCATCATTGCCTTCTACCGCAGAACCATGTAAACTATTTTCGTCTTTATTCTAAACCTTGTAATATATATAATAACCTACATTCAATTATTCAAAATGTCAAAAGGAGTTTCTTTCAGAAACAGAGTGGGTGGGAGCGTGTGCTATGCCACGCCAATACTCCAACCAGAAAGACACAAACAGTCAACTTCAAAATAGAATTTGGTTGTCAAAACCTTCAATTCCCTGTATGATCTGCTCTCTGTGCCAAATATTAGGCATATTCGTTATGCACAAAGCAAAGAGATCAGGCATACAGATAGATAAAACAACAATTCATCACCACTTCTTCAAAGTGAGACCAGGAGAAACAATTTCCAGAGGCAAGCCACGGACTTATTCTAATTTCTAGGCTATATAGCTATTTGACATGAAAAGGTAGAAACAGCCCAATACTGATGGATTGGCCCGGAACTCTGTATTGCCCTAGACCCAAAGACCCAAAGCCCCAAAGACCTTATCTATTAAAATTTAGAGGAATAACCCTTGGAAAAAGACTTCAATTGCTATAACTCTGCTATGCAACAGCGCAGTCATGGGTATGTCGCCTCTGCATTCTTTAGATCAAACGGAATCACCTTGTAAAGCGTGCTCTCCTATCTGATATGGTGATAAACACTCTGTCTTTCTCAGTGATATGGACATGGACCCCCAAGATGCAGTAACAACTAATGCATTATACCAAAATGTAGATGGAGCTGAAAAAAGAAATAATAAACCGTCGGCCCCATTCACAAGCTGGCCATGGCGGGCAAGATTTTCTTCCAACACAGCTTGAAAACCACTAGTGCACAGACCTCAGTCTCTTTCAGATGAATGCTAATCATTGTTCCAACATCTAATGAGTAAAACTTTTCCAGATCTTCAGCTTTTCTTCACTTTTGTCTCCTCAGTTATTCACCAGGGGATAAAATTCTTTGACAAATACTGTAACTACTTCATAACCATAAAGTGATATGTAAGCTCAGAGTCTCAGACTTTAGGTACAAAACTTTAAAGCCGGCAAACAGTCTTTATAGCTTATGAAAATACAAACACCGCAGGGGCTCTTAACGCTGACCTCAACTTCATGCTACAGAGATTTCCAATATTTTTCCACATCCTTTTGACTTAACAATGTTCCCCCACATCTACACATAACATAATGCAGAGTTCCTCTGACTCTACATCAATAAACCCATGTATCATGGGAAATTTCCGTCCTAGAAGTTTCTTACACCTTACAGCATAAAAATTAGTTCTGTAGGGGAGGCAACCAAATTGAAAAACTACTCTAGACTTTGAACTGCAACATTTTTGGTAATGTGTTGAAATTTAATTCTATATTCTCCAAAACCAAAATAAGAACTTCCTTAAGCATAAAAGATAATAGATATTCAGCATACTGTCAGCTATGCCCACTCCACTGAGTTCACCCTCAAATCATAACTGCAACTAAAAATCTCTGAGCCATTTTCAGCATCCCTTAGGCCTTATAATTTCTATCAGCACGATTGCACAATGAAACAACTTTTACCATGAGCAGCTGACCACCTAAACCCCAAAAAAGGCCATTTTCATTGGCACAATACTTTTCCAAATATCTTTCCGGAGAAAGACAACATTCAATGAGAGCATCATAATAAGAAGTAGAACCACACTGCAAACTGTTCACCACCCTAGTCACTAACCCTAATGGTATCTGAAGCCTCAAACTTCCAAGCAGACCCTTTTCCATCAACACCCAACACAAAAAATTTCAAGCTATCCATGTAGAAAACGACAAGAACATGAAATGAATACACATTCCCTACAATACATCAACTATATGAAGACGAATGCAAAATGGGTCACTAGAAAACTTGTCTCCTGAATCTAAGGACCTTACAATCAGATAGAACACGAGAGCAAGTGTTGGCTTAATTGCCACTGAAAACACATAATCCATAGAGCCCTAGCAACCAAGATCAACACACTTCAGCCGCTCTGCAATGCACCATAACCCCCACCCCCCATATGCAATGATAATCGATATACAGCAATTTCAATTATACCCTAAATTAATCTCCCGTCAGAATCACAATTAATATTCTTTATCTGTTTTCCATAACAAAACATGTCAACAAACACAAACCAATTATTGAAAAGCATCAAATTGAACATCAATCCAATTTAACATAAACATCCCTCTCTCTACAAATCCAATTTATTTTTCAAATTGAAGAAACAAGAGGGTTCATTTTAATCTTCCTTACTTGGCCATTGCTGCAATCCAACCCACACCCGCACTGCGGGCACTCGAAAAAATTGTCAATTGGAAACGACGCCGAAGCAATCCCCACAGAGAAATCGAGGTCGTCGCCGTTCCGAGTAACCTCGACGATATTGAGCCACAAGAACAAGACCTTCACGCTAACCCCAGTGAGCCCAGATAGCTTGTTCTTAGAGATGAACCCATTTATGGTGGACTTGTACTTCAACTGGTACGAACCCTCCAATGAGAAACTGCACGAACCGTTCAAATAAGCACGGAATTGGCCGTTGCTTTTGTCCAGTTCGTACCCTGTGACACCCTTTGGGAGCAGACCCATCGGAAAATCGAAGTCTTGGATGACATCGTACGCCGACCGTGTATCCTCGGCGGCGGTCCTTGATGACGTGGCGAACGGCGATAGGATAACGAAGAGGGCGAAAATGGCCGTGAGAGACATGGTTTTTCTTGATATATTATTTTTTCCTGATCTGTCCTCGCCTTTTGTCTTGTAGAACAAGATTTTTCTTTTGTTATTTTCCGGGAGAATATTGGCGCAGAGTCGGTTAGGTTTGACTTTGACAGCGGAGGAGACGACATACATAGTAAGAATACGACAACATTTGTTAGCGAAACGGTGACGTTTGTTATATGTAGCCCACGTGGCTGTCACCTTGACAAAGCACGTTGTGGCTGCGTCACTGAGTTCGGTAGTGAAGTCCCAAATTCCCAATCTCCTGGAAATTAGTAAATACGACGGGTCGTCAACAGGTTGGCCGCTTCAGGGCCCATTGGGCTATTAATTACCCAACAACCTTTTCGGTTTTATTTTTTGATTTACTTATTTCTTATAGAATGGCAGTTGAATCATGCATGTATTCGAATTTGAGCTTGAAATTTGTTTAATTTGAAGGCAGATGGTAATATGGTATTGCTTGTCTGCAAGTCAAAATGCATTACAACAATAATTCAAACATGCCAAAGCCTCACCTGCCAAACAATATTAATTTGCTTACTTGTGACTTGTTGTGAGTGAAACAAACCAATAGTAATTATGAAGAAAAAGAAGCTAGCATACCGGTACATGATTTATTATCAGATCATATACTGCTACATTTAGGCAATTAAGAAGAGGACAATAGTGAGTGATTAAACTTAATCTTGCTTCCATTTTTCCCACCATTGACACAATCAAATCCGCATCCACAGGTTGGACTCTCAACGAAGTTAGTGACGGCAAAGTCGGCGGAGGCGATACCCACAGAGAATTCGAGCTCATCGTCGTCACGAACCACTGTGACAATGCTCAGCCACAGAAAGAGCACCTTGACTTTGATTCCACTCAAGCTTGAGATCTTGTCCTTGGTTATCACACCCGTTATGGTGGACTTGTACTTCAACTCATATGAGTCAATGGAAAAGGTACAAGTGTCATTCAAATAGACAGAGAATTTACCTGTGGAATTTTCTAGTTCATAGCTTAATACGCCTTTGGGGAGAATACCAACTGGGAAGTCATACTCTTCGAGCACTTGGTAAACTGTCAATTCTTCGCTGACAGAAGCAGAAGATGAGGTTGTGAAGGAGGCCAGATAGAAGAGAATTAGGCGTAGTGTCGTTGCCTTTCGAGACATGGGTCTTTGTTGGAAAATCATTAACCCCATTTCTCTGAGTTAGAGCTAGATCTTCACCTGCTTCATCAATGACCTCTTGACTGTTTGGTTTGGTTATGCAGACGCTAAATGCTAGGTAGTTGGAATATATAAACAAGATTTCACAGATAAAAGAAGAATATTCCATTTTATACTTTTCACTGATTAAGTATATATTGGCATGATATAATTGGAAAGAGGACTAGTTATTATAAGTGAGATATTGCATACACCGGTTAGCTAGACGCAGATTGAATCGAGATACAATTGATAAGAGAATAATCAATTATTATAATTAAGAAGCACGTTGTATACACACATTATACACGAAATTAACTCAAATATTAATTGAAACATGCTACATATATAGTACGGCCCTTGCAATACAAATTAAAGTGCTAGCTCTATATATGCATGGCGATGGATTGATCCTTAATTCTAGCAGTACGTATCGCTCGATCTAAGACGAAAAAATTAAATACCATCATGCCTTACGTACGTACACGTATCATATATTTATATATTTAGGATATTCAACTGTGTCATACATGTATATGTACATATAGGTAGATTAAGCGAGAAAATTGAAGGAGTTGAATTGATTAAAATGATGGTATGTACGTGTATGCACAATTGGAATTGAATTGCTTAGGAGATTCAAATAAACCGCAGTATTGAGAGGCTTTTTGACGCTCAACCAAACGTATTACGTACTATTCCTCCCATGCATCTTCATATTTATTTATACCTCAATGCATGGCTCAATCCTCATTGTCTACTGTCGATCATTAGCCATTCTGACATTTTTAGAATTGAAAGAATAACAAGATATATATCATATATTAATTAAAGAAAGAGAATATGAAGGCCGTTGAAGCTGCAATATATTTCTTCCTTGTGTCAACCTTATGTGTGCTACAACAAGTTGTTGCTACTGCTATTCCAAGTGAAATTAGAGTGAACCAGCTTGCGGTGGCTACGAAGCTAGAAGAAGCATGCCAATATGTGCCTCACAAGAATTTGTGCATCTCTAGCCTCAACAATCCCCCACATCACAAGCTTAGGGGGCTGGTCGTCGCAACAATTAGCATTGCCATCGAGAATGCAACGACGATCAGAAGTTCGGTATTGGATAATATGTTAGTTGTGTACAAGGATAATGCCCAATCCACGCCAGAAGAAGAAGGGGTTAACAAATGTTTAGATCTTTATGATAACGCGATTGGGAAGCTTAACAACTCCACTTCTGCACTATTGTCGAGCAGCCCCGACGACACTAATTTGCTACAGTGAAGTGAGAAAATTGGTGAATGAGGCAATTGCTTATTCCAACTCCTGTGATCGATCACTAATTAGCAACAATGATAAAACTAGCATGGGAACCAATACCCAAGTCTTTCGCCAGTTATGCGAAAATGTAATCGCCATCATCAATATCATGGCTGGACAAGACTGATATATCACATTTCCTCCATTGTCTTAATTTGGCTGCTAAAAATGTAACAGCTATTAGCTATTAGCTGTATACAAATAATAATAATAATATTAAGGGTGGCGATTTTTGAAATCCCCTTTTATCCCTTTACACTCTGATCTTTTATTTTTACTTTTTATGATTTCTATGTATTTTTATTACTACTGAAATGTCCCAGTCTACCTTCTTAATTTCGTCTACCTGCATCAAATGGTACTCATATCTTCTCAATTTATCCCATTTGCATGTTTTCACTCTTCCCATTCCTCAACTTTGTCCCAAAACATACCATGGGAACTTAAAATATATACTATGCATGATAGAAGCAACCCAGAGAACCCGGCCACTTGTAACTCAGGTAACCCATTTAGATTATATATATTTTCACTTTAATTAATGTTCTTTCTTAGAGTTATATAAGAATCTCTTACTAATTATCTATTAATCTTTCTTGATTTTGTATTTATATTCAAAATTACTATTTTAAATGAAAGTCTAAAATGAATGGGGAGTACGAGTACCTAAACTATGGGCCGGGTTCACGGGTTGCAGGCCGGGTCAAGTGGCAGGGTTATCATGTCATTACTCAACCATCTGTAGCTAATTAATCAGTTTACGGTGGCCAAGTTTATCGATGGCAACTCATGGCTGCCAGCTCTTGGTATCCCATATGCTCAAGGATTCAACGCGGCTTAAGTCAACAAATATGAAAGGGGAGATTTGGTCAATGAAATGACACAATATATTTCCTTTTTACTAAAGCTTTCTTAATTCAGTTAATTGTGTAACTTAAAAGGACAATGGTTAGGTTTTTTAATGATTCATGGTTACTCTTTAATTTTAAGTAGTTATGTTTCATGTCAAAATCTAAGCTTTAGAAAAATAACTCAAATCAAATTTTATTCCTGTTAAATGTGAGGTATATATATATACACAATAATACAACCTAATAAAACAAGGAATACAAACTATTACAAAGATATTGAAGCTAACTCTACAATACAAATTAAAGTGCTAGCTCTATATATGCATGGCGATGTATTGGTCCTTTATTCTAGCAGTATGTATCGCTTGATCTAAGACATCATGGCTTACGTACATGTATCATATATTTATATATTTAGCATAATCAATTGTGCCATATACGTATATACACAGATTAAGCGAGAAAATTGAAAGAGTTGAATTAGTTAAAATGATGGTATGTATGTGTATGCACAATATGGAATTGAATTGCTTAGAAAATCTTAATAAACCGCAACATTGAAAGGGTTTCCGATGCTCAACAAAACTTATTACCTACCATTCCTCCTATTCTTATATTTATTTCTAACTCAATGCACGACTCAATCCTCATCTTCTGTCATTAGTCATTTTGACGTTTATTAGAATTAAAAAAATAATAAAATATCATATATTAATTAAAGAAAGAGAATATGAAGGCCGTTGTAGCTGCAATATTTTTCTTCCTCGTCTCAACCTTATGTGTGCTACAACAACAACAACAACTTGTTGTTGCTAATGCTACTCCGAGTGAAATTAGAGCCTGTTTGGTTTACAGAATTGATTTCCTATGCATTTTTCAGGATAAAAGGAATGTAAGATTCCTATTACTGTGTTTGGTAACGCTAGGAAAGTAAACAAGAATTACCTTTTTATTTCCATTCCCATGTTTGGTAAGTGTAGGAATAAGAAATAAGAATTATCCAATTTTCCAATTATATCCTATATGAGTATAAAAAGAATATGTAATAAATGGTTGGTTAGATTTGAAATTTTAAAAAATTGGTAAGGATAAATCTATTTAAAAAATATGCAATAAATGCTTTCCCAAGAGGGGGGAAAACAAAACCCAAGCTTGAGCAAAGATATCATTTTCCCCCCAATAGGGGCATCAGATTCCCTTGAGTCAGGAAACCATTTCCCTTCCCTGTACTTGCCAAACGTAGGAATAGAATTGATTTCCAATTTCTAAGCCTCCAAAACTTGAACCAAACGGGCCCTTAGAGTGAACTAGCTTGCAGTAGCTACGAAGCTAGAAGAAAGCATGCCAATATGTGCCTCACAAGGATTTGTGCATCTCTAGCCTCAACAATATTCACCCATTGCACAAGCTTAGAGGGCTGGCCGTCATAGCTATTAGCATTGTCGCCGACCATGCAATGATAATCAGCAATTCAGAATTAATGGATATGTCTCTCGCATACTCGGATGTCGATATTAAACCATCCACACCGGACGAAGTAGGGGTTCAAAAATGTTTAGATCTTTACGATAACGCGATTGAGAAGCTTAACAACTTGACTTCTGAATTATTTGCGAGCACCATCGACGACCCTAGACAATACACTACAGTGACAAAATTGATGAATGAGGTAATTGCTTATTCCAACTCTTGTGATCGATCACTAATTAGCCCTATTGATCAAACCTATATAGTAACCCAGAGCCAAGTCTTTCGCCAGTTATGCGAAAATGTAATCGCCATCATCAATATCATGGCTGGACAGCCTGGACATGCCTGATATATCACATTCCTCCATTGTCTTAATTTGGTTGCTAAAATTGTAACACCTATTAGCTGTATACAAATAATAATAATAATAATAAGGGTGGAAAATTTTGGACTCCCCTTTTATCCATTTACACTCCTCAATATTTTATTTTTTTTATGATTTCTATTTTTTTTACTAATGAAATTTCCAAGTCTACCTTCTTAATTTCATCTACATGCATTAAATGGTACGCAGATCTTCGCAATTTATCTTCAAATCCCAATTTTAGAGAAGACATTTTAATATTGTCCGCCAATTAAATAATCATCCAAATTAGAAAATTTGAATCCATGTATAAGTCAATGGAAAAAGCTGGCTATCAACAGCCGATATTAATATTTACTGAGTGTCACATGCACACTAATTGATTATAATATAAAGACATAAATATATGTTGTTATCATAATAATTAACACAAGGGGTGAGGGTTCTCAACTTCTCATGGATGGTCGTTCACAACTGGGAAAGAGGCTTACAAAATGGAACAAATTTTCAACCCCATTTGCATGTTTTTACTCTTCCCATTCCTCCACTTTGTCCCAAAACAAACCACGGGAACTTAAAATATATACTATGCATGATAGAAACATTATTATATGCAAACGGAAAAATGTAATCTTACATTTCTTTTCCTTTGGAAAAGGCATAAGACCTGCAAACCAAACGGGCCCTAAATGCAAATTCTTATATGACTTGAAAAAATCATGAAAACAATAACCAATGAGTAACTATGAGACTGATACATAGAGAAGAATCTGTGCATCTCCCATGATACATTCAAAAGGCAACAATTGGCATTAGCAAATAACAAAGTTAGCAATGAAAAAGCTATGAAATCATTCCAATGACAATCAACAAAGGGGGACGGACAAGGATCATACGTACAGCTATGAAACAAATCAATTGACATCCTTGAGTCTTTTTATCAATGCATCTAGAGATTTCTTCTTTGGGTTCTGCCTGCCTCCCCGGCTCCCAAAGGTTCCAAATAGCCGTTCTGAAGGTTCCCTCAATTTTTCTGAAATAGTCACTACTTTTCTGTAGTCCAAAATATTGTAACTCCTCTCTCTTATTACCGGATTAAGAAAATTCTCGGGATGATTGCTTAAAAGCAAATTAATCAACTGCCTTGACTCAGCAAGTGCTGTTTTCAACTGATTTGCATCCTCATCTGACAGTAAAGGTGCTTGATTATCTGCAAAAGATTCCAACACCCGAATATCCACGTCAATGCTCATAATTGCATTTACAGTAAACCTCTTAACTGAGTCCCCAAGTAAAGCCCCAACTATCTTCTCTGATATGTGAGAAAGGACATCCTGTAGAACTCGTTTAAGAACCTGAGGTGGCAATATCTGCTGAGCAGTCGAAACCAGAGTTTCCAAATATATGATCACCTCATTCACATATTCATTCCCATTCGGCAGAGCTTCATCAGCCATCCAGTTCACATTTTCAATCAACATCATGAAACCATCAACTTTTTGTTTAAGCAACCCAGAAAGTATGTCCTCTGCTGCATCCCGAGCTTTACAAAGTGGAAAATGCCTCCTGCCTCTCTCCACCATTCTCAAGGGAATGCCGGAAAGTTGAGCAGCATGTCGGAAGAAGAAATCACAAGCTCGCTCCATGACAGCCATATTAGCTGCTACCTGCATTGCCTGGGAGACCCCATGGATAGATGTATTGATAAGCTTCAAAAGAGCCCCATCCAAATCTTCACTTAATAATCGATCCAAATACTTCTTCACCACATCAAAGAAATCAAGCTGCCCACCATACGACATGAAACTAACAGAATCCTCAATAAAAGACCGCACAATGCGGCAACAATCAGGCACGGTAGAACTAAAGGGTGCAACATAAGGAAAAGCTGGGATGATATCAGACGTCTGTATCTGAAACGAAAGAACATTCATGGAATACTCATACTCTTTCTTCATCAACATCTGATCAAACTTATCGGCACCAAGCGCTTCAGCAATCTGTTTGCGACAATCTGACAACAACAACTCATGGTACTTATCTCTATGTTTGCTCAAAACATCAAGCAAAGGGTCAACCAGATATCCATACCTACGCAAAGTGACACCTAACAAGCTCACATAGTCCTTGATCAACAACAAATGGTTGGCAGTTTGCATCCTAGAAAACTGATCCTCTAAAACAGAACACATTTTACTAATAGCAGTTTCCCACAAATTCTCAACCTCCAATTTGGATATCAAACCGCCACCGGTCCTCACAACCCGATCCTCAACTATAAAAAAGCCAGCGATTTGCGCAAAGAAAGTTTGATGAGATTCAAGAAACGGGGTCATGGAAGATACCTGAAAGTCAGAAGTGAGCTGAAGCTTGCGGTTCTCGAAGTAATACTGCTTGAACCGGTCCTCAAGCCCTAGAGTCTGGTGTATATGATAGGCTCTGTACAAGGGAGTCAAATCAACCCCTGGAAATCCACTTCCACCACCATTGCTATCATCTCCAACCCCAACCCCACCGACTCCATCTTCCTCCTCCTCCTCCTCCTCCAAAGCGTACACACAGTCTCTCAGGCTGAGGCGGCTCTGCTCCTCGGCTTGCCGTTGCTTCATTCTCAGATCCTCTTCTCGTTGTCTGGCCGACGAAGCTTGACCGATCGCCAATTGGCCTAAGTTCCGACTTGCCACGCGGATCTCCACCAGCCAATCGCCGAACTCTTTGCTCACCTTGCGTTCGATGTAACACCGAATCTCTGGAATCTTCTTCTCCAGCATCCGCTTCAGCGTAGACGACGGCGTTTTGTCCACGAGGAACTCCGACTCTATGGTATCCACGCACTTGAGCGCCATGTACAAGTCTCTGTTGGAGAGATGGTAATTGGATCGGGAACAGAGCTCCATTAGGCGAATGCAGTTTCGGACCGATTCCAGCGCCAGGTTCACGTTTCGGGAAACGTTTCGGGCTTCGACGAACGCGTCGAGCGAGGAGAGGAGGGGGAGGCCCACCGACTGAAGCTTGGCGTTGGATTCGGAGAGAGCGGACTTGAGGGACTCCACGTCGGACAGGAGGGATCGGAGGTCATCAACGGCCAGGATGAAGTCTTGGTAGTGGGCCTTGCAGACCTCCTCGATTTCGGACTCCTTGGATCGGGCGAAGTGGCGGAGGTGGTGGAGCAGCGTCTCGGGCTTGCCCGAAACGAACGCCTTGCGGACAAATGGGCCCACGTCCTCGCCGTTGCAGATGGCCGAGGAGAGGAGCAGTTGGTCCAGTTTGTCCGCCGAGTCCCCGTTTTCCGCGGCGGACGGAGCCACTTTACGCCGAGATTTTGTCGAGTTCATCGTAACTCGTGAGATATTGGGGGCGGAGGGGATTTAGGAAGAGAGAGAGAGAGAGAGAGAGGGGAGGGGTAGTTATCTGGACATTTGGGTGAGAAGTCCGGGATAATAACCGGTTTATTCTTTGACGGAAATGCCACTAGGGAAGTGGGAAATATATGAAGACGTTGAGGTGGTTTTAGGGATTGTTGTGGGTAGTTTGGTAATTGGGATAATGAAAATTTCGACGGCGGTCTGGACGGAGCGGTGTCTGAGGAACTGAAAACTGCGGGTACTGAGGTGGTAATAGAGTAGAGACTAGAGTAGACTAAACCTGACTGGAGGACGAGATTTTTGTAACTGTATTTGTTTTGTGGCTCATCAGTCATTAGTATTATTATTAGCCTTCAAAAATCACAAATACACATATCGTTACACTCCAAGAGTCAAGCCTTCAAGAACGTGTATCTTGTTTTGGTACTTAGTTAAGTTGTGCAAATGAATGGAATTCAATTATTCCAATATATATTGAGATGTGGATTCAGCATTATTTATTAACATATATAAAGCAATGGGAGACCAAATTGTGCCAAGCTGAAGATGTTAGGCATACGAAATGACAATCGATTTTAATGTGTTTTGTGTATTTGTGAACAAGTGAGTAGAGCGCAACCAAGGGGGAATTCAAGGTGGGTTCAATGGGGTCAATTGACCCCATGAACCCAAAAATGCTGGGCTTGAAGAAATTTTTTGACCTTATGAAGCTTGGGTGTTGGTGGCTGTTGCAGGGGCAAGATGCAGGAAAGGTATTTGTGTTAGAGCAAAGAGAAAACATCTAATACCGGAGAAAGGAAGAAAGGGTGAGTACTGCTGCAATACAGAGGTTGCCTGCCACTTGAGAGCAAAAGATTGCTTGCTACAATTACTTGAGGTTGCCAGCTACAAGCTTACAATCATGTTCCTTAGCCATTTGAGAGTGAAAGATTGCCTGCCACTTTGGGCGTGTTGCAAATTTAGTCGAAAGCAAGGAACCTCGTATTGTCTGACTTTTTTTGTTTGTGTTTCATTTGGAGGTTTTAAGTTTTTAATAGCCTATTTACTACTCCTATTTTGGTTATATGGGGCAATAAGAAAATTGGTCAGTTCCACAAACCAAATTCTTTTTGGCTACTAAATATTTGTTTTGCTAATTATATATATATAATTTAAGTTGCATAAAATTCAGTTTCAATTCATCATTCATGTATTGTATTAGTTAATTGATATTAAATTAATCATTAATTAGTTAATTGTTATTGAATCAATTGTTTATTAGAGATGTTATTGAATTATATTTAATTTAAATTTTAAAAATAAAGTCATGGAGAGGTATTTTAAAAAAAATTATGTAAGAGTTCGTCGTTGTTCTGCACATCTTGCTACATACTCTTTGTCGCTGTTCACCCAAATCTTGACCCTATGCCAAGTGAGTCCTGGATTCGCCACTGAGCGCAACATTGTCAAACAATCTTAGCAATAGTGCTACTCACTAGCCTATGAATATGATAATATGCAAACCCTTAAAAATATATGAACTACTAACTCTATATTACACAATGGAAAAAAAAACTATTCTAAATTACATTACGAACTTGGTCCACATATAAGCTTAATTGGTATGATGTGTGAATGATACAGCTAAGTGGTATGGGTCTATCGAGTAAACTCATAACTTAGTCTTAATCCAACCCACACTTTAAGAACCCGTTTGAATAAGGGGTGATTTGGCCCAAATCTAAGATGGATTTGAGAGGGCTAAATCCATGAATTTCAAATACCTTCTCCAACTGGGTATTTGAAATCTCACCATCCTACCCTTTCTCTCTCTTTCCCTCACCTCCAGCCACAATTGCTGGCGACCACCGCCCACCACCCTCCGGCGACTTTCCGGCGACTTTTCTGGGCATCGCCAGTGACTTTCTGGTGACTTTTCTGGCCACTCTTCGGCGAATTTTTCGGCCACCTTCCAACGACTTTTTTTATTTTTAATCATATATTTCAATTCTTCAATTGTCAAAAAAAAAAATTGAAATACTTTGTGAAATCCTCACCTTTAAATTTTGTATCTAAATAATAGAATTTCAAATCTAGGGATTTCAATTTTATGGATTTCAAATGCATAAATTTGAAATCCAAATGCAAATCCAAATTCAAGAATCCAAACGGACCCTAAGAGTTTTTAAAATTGAATATTATACAAACATACTTGGGTTGGCTTGAGTTGGTTGCGTTAGGTACTTATATATGAATATGATGCAAAAAAAAAAAAAAANAAAAAAAAGTTATGGGATAATAAAATAAATATAAGTAAAAGTTTAAGTTAAATAAAAATGAGTCATTAGAATATCAGATAATTACTAATATACCCATTTTAGACTACTCCCTTCTTGTCCGGTCCACCCTATTAATTAGACTTCACAACCAGTCCACTTCATTTTTTTTAAGCCCACTTTTTTTTTCACCCAATTCACTTCTTTTTTCTCCGTTGTCTTTCCGTCTCTTTTCCACTCCATCTCTCATTTCTCTTAGTTGTCATTCATTTCTCTCTCTCTCTCTCACTCTTTCTCTGCGGCGTCAACTGCTCATTTGGATATGGCGAGAATTGAGGCCAAGCCCACTGTCTTCCACAACTATTGGGTTTCCATCGGCAAAGGCGATCCCATCAAGGGCTACTTCTCTTCGTCTCAGTCCCAGACCCAAACCCATCCATTTCAATGTCAAGGTGAGATTTGTCTTCCAGTTCGACACGAGCCCGAGTGTGTTCTTTTTTCATTTAAAATCATTGATTGAAAAACCCTATTCTTCCACAGCTTGGCTTGCGATCATGAGCGAAGATGTGTTGAGGTGAAAGCCCTTGGTAAGCAAGCAGGAGCTAGGGCTTTGATATATTCCACCAAGAGAAAGGTTTCAGATCCAATGGAATATAGTCTTTATTTATTTCTTTATTAATGAATTTAGGATGCCCATGTCTTTTTCTCTGGGAGTTTAACTTCAATGGACTTCTCCTTGAGCAAACCAGATTTTATTCAACAAGAGGTGCAGCTGGCACTGGCACTGGCAAATAATTAATTAATCAATTCTAAGTTCAAT
>QANT01000742.1:0-24400 GCA_003254885.1 Purshia tridentata
GCAGGTTTCCAGAGAAAGGGTTCGTCCAAATTCAGGAGAGATTCTGCCGAAATTTCGGTAGGATTTTCCTTGATATTGGATGCCCGCGGGATCACTTCGAGTTTCAGGATGAAACTCGGGGAGGGTCCTGTCATGACATTTTCGGCAAATTTCAAAATTTAACATCTTAATCATTAGTTTATATTAACAAGATCTTTAATTACAGATAATTATCAACTAGCCTCTCGACACGCGCTCTCACGCGTGTTAATTAGCTCTTTTTTACTGTGCATATGTTGATTTCATTTGTTTAAAATTTGGGTGAATGCCCTATATTTGTTAGTTCTCTATTTGATGGTGTATATTTTGATGCTCTAATTGGTGCTCTAGGATTGTCGAATGCATGAAAATAAGTGATGGCATCAAAATGGGTAGAACTACTTCTTTCGATATATATTACTACGTAAACATAAGCTCTCTTTATATAAAACGATTGAGAGTTCAAAAAACTAATCCACGAACGCTACAAAGAAAGAGTGGAGGACCATTGATTTCTGCTAACACGTATAGAGAATATCAATTGCATGAATAACTGTTCAGAAGTAATCAATCACCAAGAATAAAATTATCAATCNAAAAAAAAAAAAAAAAAAAAAAATTCTACATAGTCAAAACAACTGTATAAGACTATAAGAGCATTGACATCTCCAACAGTAAAATGCACCCCAACCTTATGATCACCACATACATAAATGGATAAAGAGCTAGTGAAACAAATATTCTAAACCAATATGATCGAAACCTGAAAGGCTTGTTCTGCAGGCTTATGATCTTATTACCATTGTTTTTGCATCAAATCTATTCGATACTAAAAAAAGAAATGATTAAAAAGTAAGTTTAATGATGCAAAAGCCATACATTATCAAAGCAAACAATTTATTGTTCTACTCAAAGAATTTAGATGAAAATTGTACATAAAATTCATAGGAATGCATTATATATCCAAATAAACACTTGCATACACAACTATTGGACTCAACCTAGAACTTTTGTGCCAATCCATACACCAAATAGAAAGAGATGTTCATCATATATAAATATATAAGTATTAGGCCATCAGAATTGTGCTCCATCATAACTGTTGTACTTGAAATGGATAATTTCTATGGCAACAAACAATCCAATATCATGTAATTCAAGTTTCCAACTACATATCAAAAAACATAAAAGATTTAAAGCTTCAAGAAAATGAAAAGGAAAAAAAACCGTCAAAGTTAATTAGCAAGTGAAATTGTGGGTCATTTGAGTCCCCTGAACTTGGAACCCTCCATTTATATTCCTCAACAACACATCATGCCATTTAGTTAATAACTTCTTCATCCATTTAGTGGAGAGAGTATTTTTCAGCCATCTTGACCGAGGGCATGTTTCTAACTTGTTTCATGTTAGACATGTAGTGAATAATTCATCCTAATATGCCAAATTAAGACGTCTTTGTGCTTCACTTTTCTACTCTCTGGATAAATAAAATTTTCCGTAATATATATAGTTTAATTTCAAAACTGAAGATATCATAAAAAAAAGGCTATGATGAAATAACATACACAACAATTACAAAACCTTAATCATTACTTTATAGATGCAAATAGTACTCATAAATTATGATTACATACCTTATAAGAGACACGTCATATGTTGTCGGGTTGGAGTAATACTTCTTTGTACACCACATTCACCAATTATTGTCCCATTTTTTACCTGAACTTTAGTTGTTGATCTTGAAACCCCTCTAGATAAAGCTACATATAGCTGCTCATGACTAAAAACATGATTTGGAAGATAAATACCTATGTGGTATTGTCTGACCCTAAGATTTATTTATAGTCAAGGAGAAACTAAATTTGACTAGAAATTGCTTCCTTGTCAATTCAAATGGGGGTCCAGTAGTTTGTGCAGTCTTTAGAGAAATTCTTGGCAGAAAAACTCTTGTTCCTACAAATTGCCCAGTTAGAATTTCAGCGTCAATGAGGTTTTGGTAAGAACCACGACTTAATAATCAGGTACCATTACACAATCCCAATTTCGGATCAATATTCCTTTGCAACATGATTGGAGTACCGCTCTTTAATGTCAATTTGTGTGGAGGCAAATTCCCAATTGTTATTGCATTTAAAAATTCTAGTTGATATAAGTTCCTTGTGTCGTCATCGACCTTGTCAAATGAATATAAAGTCTCTTGCACACTTGGAAAAATACCAATTATCTTTTAAATTAACATATCAACAACTTGTTTGTAGGGGTTATTAAGGCTCTTTCACCATGTACCTCGCATCATATACATCTTCCAAATTAGGGAAAACATCATCAATCAGTTGATTAATAGATTGTTCGCTTTCCCAAGGTACAACCTTACTTTCTGCTATTTTAATCATGTCATCCTTGACCATATGTTCTTCCCCATCACCAACAAGAAGTAAAAAATCTGAAAAGTGTTCATCATTTCTAGATCTCATATTTTATTTGAGTTTTAGAATCTTTATTTGTGACCAAAATGTTGCTTTCACCACACTAGCTTGGATTAATTCTGCTTTGGTCCCTTTTGGAACTATTGGAAGAACTTGTCGAAAATCTCCACCAAAGATCATTTTCTTCCCCCCAAATGGTAAATTGACATTTAATATATCTCTGAAAGTTCGATCCAGTGCTTCAAAGGCATAACGATGTGCCATTGTGGTTTCATCCCAAATGATTACGATTGTCTTTTGTATCAATTTTGCAAGATCAGATTGTTTAGCAATAGAACATGCCGATGACGCATCAGGGTTTAATGGAATCTTGAATTTAGAATGGGTAGTCCTCCCACTCAGCAATATCATAGCTACTATTTCAGATGTTACTGTTACTAATGCTATAAGACCTAATCTTCTTAAGTTTGCCAACAATGCACGATATAAGTAAGTTTTTTCAGTCCCACCTGGACCATCCACAAAAGAATATTGAATTTTCATGACAATTAACTATGCCCATTATTGTGTTGAATGCAAACCTTTGGTCAACATTTAGACAATCAATTGCATCGAAGTCCCCTTGTGGTATGCATATCGACATTTCATCTTGAATACACCTTGGCACCGTTAAGCTTGTTTCAACATCACTTGTTGTCTGGGGAAGATCAAATTGTGAAATGTTCTTGTTAAACTACTTCAGTAATCCATTTAAATCGCACAAGAGTCTGTTGATGGAAAACACATTATTTGCATCAGTTGAAGAAGAATAATCTTCAATCAAGAATGGATATAATTCATCTCATAATCTCCATATGCCAGTTGGTTCACAATATACCAAAATTGTGACGAATAATCTTCGTAATGCCGATGGCATGCTCATTGTAGAGGCCTTATGTTAACATTGTTGAATACTACCATCTTCTCCTAATAAACCTACACACCAAAACCACAACAACGTTAAGAAAGTTACAAAAATAAATATTTAAACAAAGCATCAGGAAATCAAGAAATAGGATTGTATAGGCTAACCTCGTCTTTCGGCTGCTTGCTTAAATGGTACACATACCCTCAACTGTTTGTAAATCCTCGAATGATCTTGGTCCTCTTGCATGATTAAGGTGGCGAAGATAAAATTTTTCACCTTGAAAAGATGAGACTATGTATATCCTCCCAATAACTCTTTGGGTGCCTCTTAGTTTAGTCCATATTTTTTTCTTACTAATCCATCTATAATGTTCGGGAATCTCTAGATACAAATATCTTCTCGCTTCTTCATCCGTACAATTTACAGTGAAATATTTAGTAAGCATTGTCATTGATAATCCATCATTTGACAAAATATTAGTTATAGTCTCATTAGCTTAAAATTGGACTTGTTGCATGTTCGGAAGATGTATTTGTAATCGCCACACCGATGGGCATATCTTACTCATGGTAAATTTGAAAATATGCCATAATGCTTCTGGTGCACAAACCCATCTTGCATCGACAAATTGCCTTATCTCATCACAAATAGGATTAGGCTGTACTTCAAGGGAGACTCTATCTGGTCCTTTGTAAACATACTTATATAAGTACTTGACACTTTTTATACTGCAACATATTTCCATATTGATGTGACAATCATACTTTAAAAGCAACCACGGATTGTATGGAGCAACCCAACTGTTATCAACCATTATAGTTCCATGTCGATCTAGAGGGACAGGCATGTGATCTCCCCATCTTTGATAAATTGGATAAGAATCACCCCTTAGAATAGTGACAGGTGCACAGGATTTAGGGTAACTTTTTTTACATCTACTATTTTTCATATACGGAGAATGTTGGTTTTGTACTCCACATGGACCATGTATCATATGTTTTAACACTGCATTGTAAAGTTGTGGCTCTCCATATTCTTTTGGTATTTCGACTCTGACAATGCAGTCATAATCATCTGGGTTGTGAACCTTATCATTTTCATTTAACATAATAAGGATGTGAACATAAAGAAGACCTTATTTTTGACCTTCAATAACATAAGCATGTGCAAAAACTTTGCCTAATAGCCCTTTATCGACAATGTCTTGCTTTAAATCCATAAATTTGGCTCGAAAAATTCTGGTGAGTAAGTCGGGACGATCTTGCGGCGTTTGGCCATGTTGTAATTCACTTTTATTTTCTTCCCAACTCGGGTTGTATGTCATTGTGATAAAAAGATCAAGCTTCCCATATTTTTGAACCAAAGTCATTGCATCTTGATATCGCTAATGCATGTCACGTGGGCTTCCAACAAATGATGATAGCAAAATAGTTTTGTGACCGATGTTACCTGGGGCATCACATTTTTTGTTTGGTAATTACTTTACACACTTATTACATGGTGGAGATTATTTAGCAATGATTATGGAGAGAGATCCATACCTGCATTATTTTCACTTGCATTTAGAGAGTTTTGAAGACCTTGGTAAAGTTTAGTTTGAAGTGTTGTTTGATGGGAACGTAGCCGGTTTTCAATTGCATGCTCGGTATCATATATATAAGCATGTAGAAATCATGGTCTATCACCTTCTCTTAGTAAGAGACTACCAATTTTATGATATATAGATCCTTGAGCTCAAAATGTATAAATTCCACGTCTTCCAATATTAATTCTGTCATCAACATGGACACCCATTGAAGTGAAGGCAAATACATGATTGTAGGCTTGAATATTTTGCCTAAAGCGTCTACCCTCAAATTTTTGGTCTACGAAAAGTACTACCATTTCTGGGGGAGATGGTATCCATGGCAAGGAAACTTTTCCATTGCAACAATACATACTGGAGGTCTCATTATGAAATAATCATGCAAAGCACTTTGCACATGTGGTTGGTATAGGTAATTGGCATCCTGGGACTCTCATGCTCTCACAATAATGTCTAGCACAATTATGATTGCTCCTCTCTCTTTGCCTACGTTGAAGTCGAGGTACGCTATTGTTGCCTTGCCTTGCATTACGATTCATTGCTTCATTAGGCACTTCTGCTTGAAATGAATTCACTTTTAATTTTAAGTGAAAGAGCTGTAGTTCAAACTAAAAACAATATAAGAAATAAATATTCAATTGTCTCACCATTAGAAGCAGAATTTAGATTATCTCCATCGACTATTTGCAACGTACTGGACTATGCCATCTGTCTTATATGAGTCAAACGTCTTCTAGAAGCTTACTCACTGTTGTTTCCGGAATTGGATAACACTCTTGTGCTTGGACCTTCATCCCCCACCTGTGCATTTAAAGTTGATTCTGTATTTGAAGGAACTTGTTAACCTTCATTCTCATGATGTGACGAAACTCTTGAAGGGCCTTCATCGCCAACTTGTTCTATCCAATTGATTACATTTGAGTATTATATACTTTTAATTCCACTTTTGTTTTTTCATCTTAAATGATTATAATTAAAGAATAATAATAATAAAATTGCTATTTAACGTGTAAGCAATAACACTAATTGATTACACTTGAGTATTATTAAACTTTTAATTCTACTTTTGTTTTTCATCCTTAAATGATTATAATTAAAGAATAATAATTAAAAAAATGATATTTAACAGTGTAAGCAATAACGCTGATTGCACTTGAGTATTATATACTTTTAATACTATTTTTATTTTTTCATCCTTAAATAATTATAATTAAAGATTAAAGAAGAATAATAATAGAAATGTTATTCAACAGTGTAAGCAATATGTGAACTTCTTTTAAATAAGAACCCAAAAAAATGTATAAATATTAGTTAAGCATAAAAAATACCAGGCGATGATTGATCTCTATTATTGGTGGCCGCCTCAATTCGATGATTGACCATTGGACGCTTTCATCGATATGCCTTATGCCATCGAGCCAAATAATTGCGATGTTGTGAAGAACTCAATGATTTTCTCCATTTTGATGAACTCATCCTATAAAAAGAATAGAGATAAAATTAATATAAATGGAGGCTTTTATGTGATTTGAACTTAATTGAGTTGCTAAAGGAGAAAAACAATGACTTAACCAACAACACAACAAACTCACTTTTTGATTATTTGGATTTTCACATATTTAATAGAAAAATGACTTTACTAAAAATATAAAAATATATTTTTCAGTGGGCCACCTTAATGATGGGCCCTAGGCCCTTGGAGCCTTGCCTTAGGGCCAGTCATGTTTTTGGGCATATTATGTACCTTTGATGTTTTTTTATTTAGTGTGGGACTATTTAATTTTTTTAATTGGCTTCTTCTATTCCTCATATATTAACGAAGTTAAACTATATTGCATGTTCAAGAAGTTTTAGTTTGAAAGGAACATTTCACATAATTTATTGAGGAAATCAGAAAGGTATTTTATCTTACAAATTCTTTAATTTCCTTTCTTCAACCAAAGCCTCTGCGACCTTCTTTTTTGTGTGTTTCGTATGCTGTTGTTCAATGGCCTTCTTTCTTTTGTTGAATCTTGGAACATTGACAACTTAAAATAAAGACATGTCCATCTTTGCATCCTCCTTTTTTTTAAAAAAAAATTGGAAATGACAATTCCACTTGGTTGACTTAAGGAAGAATTGCAGAAATAGAAATAATTTTTTCATATAAAAACCTGTATGGATAAAATTATTGGCTATTTTAAGTTATAGTACTCATATCACTACAAAAAAATTCTTTTTATAGCATTAATTTATAACATTTTTATTAAAATACTATAAAAAATAACCTATTATAGCATTTTTAATAAAATGTTATAATATTCTATATAACTCTAGCATTTTTTATATTTGATAAACTTTTATAGCATGATCTAACTTAGGACGAGATTCTATAAAATGATTTTTAAAGCATTTTTTAGTTTTTATAAAAAGTAATTTTTCTAGTAGCATACACAAGTGAGCAATTAACTGATGATGTGATTAACCAATTGAATTTGTTAATTCTATTCAATAAGCGTCTGACCCCATTTTACTTCAATATATTCATTCTTAGATCATTCCAATATGACATTTTCTAGCTTTAACACAGCAATCTCACATCCCCTTCAGAAAAGGAAAGGTTCAATTGGTAACCGTATTACATACAACATCAAAATTTTTCCTATAAAACTCACCTTTAGCATAGATCTCATTCACTTTCCTGAAGTCCTTCAAGTCAGACACAGGGAAAAGATGAAATATTCTCTGTTATATGTATATTTTGTATTCAATAGTACATACTACATACCACATCATAAAATTTCCTATAAAACCCACATGTAGTAAGATAGATCTCATTCATTTTCCTAAAATCCTTCAAGCCAGCCAACCTGCATAAAAACCAAAAAAAACAACTAATCCTCACCAACACTAATTTCTAAAATAAAAGGCTTTTGGAGAAAAAGGGCAAATAATACTTACAAAATAGTTGTTTTAACCATTGGCACCACTTGCTTTTAGTATTTCCAAAATGTTTTTGTGAACCTACAGTTTCCATAAACCCCAATGTATCAAAAACAATATGCCACGTAAGCTATCAACTATATCCCCATTTAGCAAAGATGATGACACAAAGAAATTAAAACAGCAATAGGCCCAGGGTTAAATTAATTAAACAGCAATTATGATAACGCATGTAACTTCTCCTTCAGGAGGAACATATCTATGAGAAACATTAGTATAGTTTCCACAAAAAAATGCACATATGATTATATAACTAACGCCATATATTTAAGCATATCAATAATATGTAACCAACCAGATGCATGAAAATAGAAGGCGCAAACACATGCATATTTGAAAACAATTTTATCAAGTACAAATACACCACTAACTACAACTAATTCTCAATAGATTATTAGTGACACATTTTCAATGCACCTAACACACTTGCACATTTTCAAACTGTACCAACCCAAAGAAAAATTTATCTTCTTCAATCTTTCATGTAAAATGTAAAATAAATTAAATTAATAAAACTAAATAAAAGAAGAATATACAACAGTATGATTGGGTAGACATGAGTTAACATTAATATACCTACTTGAGCCAAGGAGAACCATTGTCAGTATTAAGCTCCGAAGCATAGATACATGGAAAGACTGCTGTATCCCGTATCGGATATGTATCGGATACGGATACACTGTAGATACGGGCAGATACGACTTGGATACGTATCTCAATCAATGGATACGTATTAGATCAATAAGATACGTGTATTGGACCAATCGGATACGAGTATCTGATTTTTCGGATACTTTTTAAACATGTGAGGCAGAATATGAAGAATTTGGCAATTAATTTGCCGCTCATTCAGAGATCAGAATTAACTCTTAATTTTGAAGAATATGAAGAGTTATCTTGAAAGGAAAACCAGTTGCTACTCATCACTCGTATGCCCAGTTTCTGTATTATTTTGGAGAGGAAAACCAGCTGCTACTGCCCACTCATCAAGTCGTCTCATCACTCGACTCATTCACCTTCACAGTCGTCTCAAGTCGTCACTCACCTTCATCAAAATTTGCTTCAAGTTCAACCATCGGGTGTGGCCCTGTGGGTAAGGTCAGCCTTAAGCCCTGTGTTATCTGACTTCTCCCAATTCTCTTTGGTTTTTTATTTTCCATTTGGGCCTTTTGCTTTCGAATCATTATCATATATTGGCTGAAGCTGAAAGTCTTTGTGGAAGTATGTTATAAATAATACTTTAAGCAAGAGAGATATTTTATAATAATATTTTATTATGAACTTTGCTTTCCACTGTGATATGATCTGCTTTGCACAATATATATGTAATGTATAGTGAATAGTGCACCCACTTTGGAGATTGACCACTTGTTTCCACTTCTAGCATATACATAATATATAGTGAATATTAAATAATGCACCCACTTGTGAAATTAATATATTTTTTTAATATATTGCATTTTTTTGTTTGTTAATATTTGTTAATATATCATTGTTTAGGAAAATGAGTCATCCGGATAATAAAGTAGATGCTAATGTTAATCTTATTGAAAATACTGAAACAGCAGTGGATGATCATGCTCCATTGTGGAAGTATGTTAAGAAGCTTGAAAAAATGGGAAATGGAGGAGGAAATACTAGGTTTGAATGTAATTTTTGTTATAAAACTTACAAAGGATCCTACTCCAGAGTCAAGTTTCATTTGTTGAAAATGTCAGGAAATGGGATTGCAAGTTGCAACAAGGTTACTGATGAAGTTTATGCAGAAATGAAAAAACTTGTGAGAGAATGTGAGTACAAGTTGAAAAGTGCAGCTCCAAGACAAGTATCATTGCCCACTACTGGTTATTTGGGTTATTCTAAGCTTGTGCATGTTCAATCAAAAAAGAGACAAGGAATGAATGGGCCCCTTGAGAAAGCTTTTCAAAAGGAGGCTAGAGAAGCAGAAGTTGCAAGGATGTTTTATACAGGTGGGTTGTCCTTTCACCTTGCACGGAATCCGTACCATCGAAACTCCTATGTTCGTGCTTCTATGCTTCGAGGATATGTTCCACCAGGTTACAATGCACTAAGAACTACACTTTTGCAACAAGAGAAAAGCCACATTGAGCAGTGTTTACAACCAATCAAAAGTACATGGAGAAATAAGGGTGTAAGTGTGTGTAGTGATGGGTGTATAGATTCACAAAGAGACCACTTATCAATGTTATGGCAGCTTGTGAAAGCGGGCCTATGTTCTTGAAGGCAATTAATTGTGAAGGGGAGTACAAGGACAAACATTGTATTGCCAACTTCCTTATTGAATCCATTAAGGAAATTGGTTATCAAAATGTGGTTCAAGTTATCACTGACAATGCACCCGTTTGTAGAGCTGCTGGGTTACTTATTGAGGCCAAGTATCCCAACATCTTTTGGACACCATGTGTGGTTCACACCCTAAATCTTGCTTTGAAGAGCATATGCTTACCAAAGCTAACTGATGATTGGCATGATGAATGTAAATGGATTTCAGACATTGCTGGTGATGTTTGGTTCATAAAATTTTTTATTGTGAACCATAGTATGAGATTGGCTATATATAAGGACCACTGTAGATTGAAGTTGCTCTCCATTGCTGAAACAAGGTTTACTTCTAAGCCTTCTATACTTATTATTTTTTCATTTTCTTTTCTCTTTTGTCAATTTTGACATTTGAGCTATGCTAATTTTTCAATTTTCAGGTTTGCTTCAACACTTGTGATGATCAGAAGATTTAAGGAAGTAAAGGAAGGGCTACAACAAATGGTGATTAGTCAAAATTGGTCTTTATATAAAGAGGATGATGCAGGCAAAGCAAGAGCAGTGAAGCAAAAGATATTGGATGAATATTTTTGGGATGAGATTGATTACATACTTTTCTTTACAGGTCCTATATATGAGATGATTAGGATGATTGACACAGATAAACCATGTCTTCACTTACTTTATGAGTGGTGGGATACCATGATAGAGAAGGTGAAGGCAGCTATCTATAGGATTGAGCACAGGAAACCACTTGAACATAGCGACTTCTTTAATGTGGTGTATGTCATTTTAGTGGAGAGATGGACTAAGAGTAGCACACCACTCCATTGTTTGGCTCATTCTTTAAATCCTAGGTAAGTATTATGTGCTACTTTCCTTTTACATAAGTATTATGTGCTTATTTCTTTAAAATTTACTTTTAATTTGTGATTATAATTTTATAAATAAATCATTTTTTACTTATAGGTATTATAGTTTAGAATGGCTTCAAAAGGATCCTAGCCTTGTTGCTCCACACCAAGATGTTGAGATTACAAGGGAAAGAAAAAAGTGTCTTGAGAAATACTTTTCGGATGAGCAAGTTAGAAGAAAGATCAATGTGGCGTATGCCGCTTTTTCAATGTGCTTAGGTGACTTTGGAGCTATTAATGCTATGAATGATAGGTTTCTCATGGAACCAATGGTGTGGTAGATTGTCCATGGAGCTTCCACACCAACTCTTCAATCTATAGCTTTGAAGCTACGTGGACAACCTTGTTCCTCCTCGTGTTGTGAAAGGAATTGGAGTACGTATAGTTTCATTCATTCTTTAAGAAGGAACAAGTTAACACCACAAAGAGCTGAAGATTTGGTATTTGTGCATAATAACTTTCGTCTTTTATCAAGGAAGAGCCCAAGCTACAAAGAAGGTAATGTTACTCACATGTGGGATGTTGGAGGAGATGTATTTGATAACTTAGGTGAAGAAGGTATTGGGGTGCTTGAAGTTGCTAGCCTTTCTCTTGATGAACCATCATTGGAGGCTACTAAATTTTCCAAGGAGGACATTATGAATATTGAAGTTGATTGAGACTTATGTTTTTTAAATTTTCTAGAGTTTGGATGTTTTAAATTTAGATGATCTTATTATGTTTTAAATTTGAATTTGGATGATGAATTTGAATTTTTATGTTATTTAAAGTATGTTTTAAATTATTTATATTATTATTATTATATATTAATATATATTTTTAATTGTCGTATCCATGACGTATCATATGCTAGTTTTTAAAAATTTGCCGTATCGCCGTGTCGTACCATATCGTATCGCCGTATCCGTATCTGTATCCGTGCTTCATAAGTATTAAGTAGCATCCCAGACTCACGTTCAACCTCAAAACAGATTAGCACTGGTTTTGAACTGTATGAGAAAGCCTTCTAACAGTTAATATAGCTAATGACAAACATGCAAAAATTTTATTCTTACAAACATTATACCTCACCTTGATAATATATGCTTGATCCCATATACTCAATACGCCTTTCTGTGCAACCTCTTTGATTGCCAAGCACAATGGCAATCTTATATTTGGATCATCAGAAAGGATGTAACCATGAATATTTCAATGCAAACTTCTTGGCAATATTATATTTCCGTGTGGCTAACATGAATATTTATCATGTAAAATGGAAATTTAAAAATGTATTTCAAAAACTTAAACTATCCACCATATCCAATCATCTATTAAAACATGTATTTCAAATTTCAAGTAGTTGAGATATGCACCATATTCAAATAAAAGTTATCTACACTTGCTTCAAAATTTTTTGGATTTTATTCAAATTAATTTTCCGTACACATTATTAGTGTGGCAAATCAGAGGGCTGGCCAGAGCTTGGGCTATCCAGGAGTCTTACCCTATACATGTCTCCACAAAGACCAGACGTGCAAAATCTTGAGAACCCAGTTGTCACTTTGGGCGTCGGACCCCACCATTGTCTCATTCTGGCCCTCCTCCAAGGGGACGGCATCGTCAAGAACCATGCCATTGTAAGAGGGTCCGGCTCCTCTTCTCCAGGCCATAAATAAGAGCTTGGAGAACATGGTCGATTTCTTCTGAACGGACATCGAGTGATGCAGTTGCAGAGATCGTTGAAGTTGTTCCATGTATACCTCAAAAAAAAAATTATTAAAACCAAAATCCAATTAAACCAAGAAAACTGCGAAATTGCCCAAAAATCCAAAAAAAAGAAAGAAAGAACCTGTTACACCAATGCTCAAATGGAGGTCTTCTCTTTGTCTTCTACAAATTCCAGTAGTAGAAAAACAAAAAAAAATTTAATTAGCAGAGTGGTAAGCAGAGATATAGAAAGCAATTTGCACTTTGAAGCTTATGGTGGTTCTGCAAACTCACTGCTGGTGACATCACTTTATTTTTATGGTGGTTTTCAAAAATCAGGGGCAATGGGTCTCATTGGATATCATAGGATTGTTTGTTTGGCCATGGGTAATTGCATTTTTGTGTAGTGGGGGAGAGGTATAGACATGTTGAAAAGATGCTTTTCTCATCCAGATTTATTCCACGATCTTTTTGTTTTATTTTTTTTTATGTTCATTTGTTCATTTTACTTTTATATCCATAGTATATTAAATTGTTGAGTTTAAGGTACTTTATTTAATAAAGGATATTTGTGGGATATTTGAAAATTTCACCTAATGGGGGTGTGTGCTTTATATATATAGAAGATATCCCCACTTTGGACTTCTTTTTCCCTTTAAAGTCCACCTTTTTATTAGGCTTTCCAACCGGTCCAGTTGTTATATTTCGAGCCAAGTTTTTATTTCACTTAGTCCACCTTTTAATTTTATTTCTAGAAGAAAATGCACATTTGGTCCACTTACTTTGAACCTTGTCCCAAGTTAGTCCACGATCTTTTTTGTATCATTTTAAACCACTTTCTAGTCAACGTTTCCTTTGTTTGTCCACTTCGTCTATTTTCTTCTAAATTTCACCAAATTCCAGCACATGACCAACATGTGGCCTATTAGTGAGGGCTTAATGGTCCCTTCACTCGAGATTAACCATCCAAACCATTAGATCTCATTTCCTCCCGCCTTTTGTAGAAGCTCTACTCGCCTAATACATGTTTTGATGCACCTATCTTCTATTTAACACATAGTTACGCCTTCAAGCAGCACCAAAACACCAGAAATTTTCCCAAGCTCGTCCACCAGTATGTCATCCATTTCAACATCTTTGACTTACAGCCCCATGCTCCAGGAAGGTATTCCAATGTGCCCACGTATTAAAGCTCATAAATAAATAAACTATAATTTGAATAGACAAATAATAACAAAATAAGACATAAAATGACAACTATTCAGATTATTAAAGGTCCTTAGATGTACTTGTCCAAAATCGTCCAAATGCATAGGAGTTCAACTTAATTATGTCAAATTTCATTTATTTTCGTCACCTTAATTAGTTCGCTTAATTTTCTTCTTAACTTCCCTCTTTGATATCTAACTCGTTTTAAGTCTGCTTTGGGCAAATGAAAAGTCTATCTTGAAGCATTTTTCACAAGGAATTCAACAGATTAAGTCTCATGAATAGATTCAACTTAGATTGTCTACAATAGAGTCAAGAACAGAGGTCGGCGAAATTGTTTCTAAAACTGGGCAGCCAAGTTTCGGGATTAATAAGTTTTTATGTGTTCCGTGAAAGTCTCTCAAACTTTCCAAAGATTATAAGCTTTAAATTGATATAAAGAACGTAGGAAATGGCTGAAAAATGAGTGAGATACGAGCATTTAAAGTTATGGACAATTTTTGATATTTCTGGGCAAATACTATCTCAAAATAGGCAGCAAGATTTTGGGGTTAGTATCTTTCTATTCAATTTTCAGATGATTCTTGTATTTTACAGACTAAAAGTAGAGGTTCTAAGCTTTAAAATGATATGAAGATCTTAAAAAACGAATAAGAAGTGAGTAAATTATAGACAATCAAAATTTGAAATTCATTTGAAGTTTACTGCAGAAATAAGAGAACATTTTTTTAACATGATTTACTGCAGAACCATACCAGACAAGACTATACCATATCATACATATATAAAGTGCAAAAAATGCCAAAATACATATATAAAGAACATTACGTATAGGAGATCATGATACAAAATGCTGCAACAATCGTCTCTAAAATACACCAAATTAATAGACTTCAAAATACCAATAGTGTTCAATAGTGTAAATTCACATCCTCATCAAAACACACAATTCCTATAAGCATTCTCCACAGTTTCCAGAACCTGCCCTTTTTAGCAGGAGATTTCATCTTTTGTCATGTGGCATTCCTCCCTCTACCTCTTCCCATTGTTGAGGCCATACCTCTTCCTCTTGATGTACCTCTTCCACTTGATGTACCTGTTCCTTTCAGCCTCCGTCTAGTTATTTGCAAATTAAATTGTTCAACGTTAATTCCACTTCAATAGTGTAAATGCACATCTTCATCAATGTACAAAACCAATTAACGATTGAACCTATTTGGAATGAAACAAGCAATTATAGTTGGTATTAAACAATAAAAAAACCTGATTGCTTGAGTTTCCAACCTCCCTTTTACATGATATGGTGTTATGACCTTCCTGCCTACATTTACTGCATTTAATATTAACCCACAATATTCTCAGCTTAAGTAGTGGTGGTGGATCCATTGGATTTGCATTAGAATTTGCTGGAATAGGATGGGTAGCAGGGACTTCACCTGGTCTTTTAGTTCTAACCTTCTTTGGCCTCCCTAGTTGATTCTTGAATGGGGGAGGCTCAAGTCTATCCTTATCTGAAGTTGGCCACAGATCCACACTAGGCATGAGATATATCATAGGATCATATGTTTGCAAGTAAGCATGCTTCCTATAACAGTCATGGACATAGTCAATAGGTCCTTCATTCTTTTCCCAAATGAAAGAGATTACATGGGAATATGGAATGCCACTGAGATCCCACCTCCTGCAACTGCATATCCCTTGCCTAAGATCCACATACATCCCAGTACTAGCAAGTGTTGTAACCTCATACTGCTTGTCTCCTGCAATTTGTACACTACACATGCGTGTGTCATTTTTTCTCTTCTCCATAATCTTTAATATTCTTGGTCCAATATCAGTCTTCCAATTTCTACACGCTGCTCTCCTGTTGGCCATCCTAAGAATCAGGTATTGCCTAATATGTTCAAGCAAAACCAAGATTGGCTTGTCTCTAGCATCAAGTATTGCACTATTGAAACTCTCACAAAGATTATTTAATAGTATATCACACTTTGATTCAGTCCCAAAGTGTGATCTACTCCACTGTTTTGCAGGTCTATCATTTAGCCATCCTCATTCTTTGTCATTTAAAACCCTCAACTTATCCATCTGAACCTTCCACCATGGTTCACAAGTTACCCTAGCAGCAGCCCACAAGACATTCTTCAACCCCAATTAATCCTGGATACTTAAGTTTGAAGTTGTTGTGAAGATGTCTGAAACACATTCTATATTCAGCATTAGGTAACATGGTTTCTATTGCTTGAACTAGACCCTTTTGTTTATCACTCATAAAAATCCACCATGCCCCAGTTTCTATGTCCAAATCCATCTTTAAAATGTCCAGAAATCATAACCAAGAGTTCTTATTCTCAACTTCTACTACTGCATATAGTCCATTTTTTGGATCTACCCCACAGCTGTCAAGATTTGACCTAGGTATGGGCCTTCGATGTGGTAACCATCAATCCTAATGAATAGTCTACACCCATTTAAGAAACCCTCCCTGCATGCAGCCAAGTAGATGTAGATCCTCTGAAAGACCCTCTTACCATCAACCTCCCTTGAACTTATCTTCATAGTAGATCCTCTATTGGTCCTTCGCAGCTCATCTGCATAATCTTTTAGCCTTGCATACTGCTCTTTGTAAAATCCAACATTCAAGACATAAGCCAACCTCTTAGCTCTATACATTATGTTCCTTGATACATTTATGCCATAATCCTTCCTGACTTGGCTTTGGAAGCTACATAAGCCCCAATTGAATCTGTTCTCAATCTCTGTTGATATCTCTCAACAATCCACTGATAATCGGCATGCTTAACTTTTCCATCTTCGGTACACTAGTGCTCCAACTGCAACTTTTTGATCACCCATGTATCAGAGCCACCTTGTTGTGGGTTGCATCTTACTAGGAATGGACAACCCTTTGTACCCACGCATATAGCATTCAGCCTAATGCTATCATTCTTTACAAATTTCAAATTTCTTCCATTCACAATCCCCCACTCACTGATGAACATGATAGCATCAGATTTACTTGGGAAGTGTTGTCCTATTTCCTTCACAAGATCCTTCAAATCTGTCTCCCTACTGAATACCTTGAACTTTGGGAGCTTTCTTTTCACCTTCATCATTAGTTGATGATTCACTATGACTCTCAAGCTCATCTGATCCCTCACAATCATTTGAGATCTCACCAGCATCATTTATAGAATTTAGAGAATCTAACTCAAGCTCAACATTGTCTATATACAGTTGCCCATCTTGCTCATCCCTTGAAAACTCATAATCACTATCTAAAAAATCCTTATCATCATCATCATCGTATGCATTAGCCTCCCCATGATTTTCAGTTTTTGCAAAATTCTCAGCATCATTCCCATTCTCCACTTCATTCCCAATCTTCACATCAATGACATTCTCCACATCATTCCCAATCTTTGCATCATTCTCATTCTCTACATCAACCACATGTGGCATCCCAAGTTCAACATCTTCATGTCGCTTGCCTTGTGCACCAACTTCATCAACCCTATTCTCAGCAACGGAGTGTTGTGTTAACAAGTTGAGCGTATTAACATCATCTATACCCAAACTGTATTATGGACCATGCAAGCTGGGCCACACAATAGAAGAATGGCTTTCATGCTTCTTCCTTGATGTAAATAGGCCTTTGAAATAAATAACAGTAACCCTTGATGTTGGTACAACTTGAATCATCCTAAGCACTTGCATATAAGACACTATATTGACAAACCCTGTTGACCCATCAATATTTGGATCCTTATAGTATATTTTCCACTTATTGGACTCAATCCTTTCCTTTTTAACACCATAGCCCAGCTCTTCCCCAACTTTCATAAGGTCTAATAATGCCATAAGATCTGCTGCAAGGTTGTCTAGGAAACAAATAGAACCCCCCTTATAAACACCACCGAATAACTCACCACCATAATGGATTTTTAATGTCAGCTCGTCAAGATCACCTACAATACAATAGCAAGCATATTTAGTAACCCACTATATATAAGCATTTCAAATGCAAAATTAAATTAGTTTCCATTAGTTTACACAAATGAAAAGGAGCACTCATAAACTTGAAAGCAACATATACAAAGTCCCAAATTCATTCTCCAATCCTATTTCCAAGCACAATATACATCATATACAAATTATCCTCTTACCATTATCAATTTCTTAAGAAATTAAAAAGCATAATTTAATTTCTTAATGCACAACTTTATTTCCAAATGGTGTATTTAGTACCACTGCTTGTGCCCATCACTCTTTAGTATCGAAGACCCATGTGTTGAAAAATCACTAAAATCCTATTCAACTACAGTTAATATTCCCATCGATTCGGTGAAAGACCATTGAGAGAATCAAACAAAAATGGCCAAACAAACACACAGGACCACAACACAATAAAAAACATAGATGTGGCAGCCCGTGTAGAATATAAAACAACCTTTTCCCATAAAAGATTCGTAGTCAACAAACACTTTCCCCCAAAGATTCAATAAACTTGCAATCAAACTGAATATAAAAATGCCCACTCACATAAGCTATTTAACTAAACAAAAAATAGCAACAAATTAACCGAAAATGACACTTACTGTAGATGGTATTATCTCCACCCCATCGAAAATCGAGCACCATTGTTGAGAATGCTGAAAATCTTGATAACCCACTGATTTTATGCCTCAGATTAGCAAAACCTAGTTGTTTTTGCAATTAATTTGAAAATCTCCCAAAACCCCAACTAATAGCTTCTTTTTGTTCGAAAGTAATGAATAAGAAAAGGGTTTCACATGTTTTGGATGGTTAATCTCAAGTGAAGAGACCATTATGTCCTCACTAATAGGCCACATATTGGTCATGTGCTAGAATTTGACGAAATGTAGAAGAAAATAGATGGAACAGACGAACAAAGGAAATGTTGAATAGAAAGTGGTTTAAAATGATACAAAAAAAAGTTCATAGAACAACTTGGGACAAGGTCCAAAGTAAGTGGACCAAATGTGCATTTTCCTCTTTATTTATATTCTCAGTTATCTCTCTGTCTCTCTCTCACTCACTTTCCCTTTCCCTTTCCCTTTCTCTTTCTTTTTCTCTTTTCTATCCCTATTACTCTTTGAATTCTCGAATTTAGATGCCAAACCAACTCGAATGCCTTGAAGCAGTTGTAGAATAATAGATAAGCTTCTCCTCCTTCTTTGGATGATGGATTCAAGTTCTTTGTCAAATTCAGTGTCTCTGCCATGGCAGGCCTCTCCATCAACATTATCATCATCCTCATCTAACTCTAGTCGTCTCAATCTTCGGCGACAATGGGGATTATTCATCATGCCCAGCAAGATGGGGCCCAGAGATTAAGGACTCAATCGAATCCAAAATCATATTTAGATTCATTTCTTATTTTTTTTTTGTGACTCTTTTAAGTTAGGTTTTTTGTATCTCATTTCTTATTTTGCTAATGTTGTAGATCGATAATTTTGAGCTAAATGAATTCTATGATGAGGTAGTTAATAAAATGGAAAAAATTATGCTTGACTCTGTTGAGTCCCTGGGGTAAGGTTCACTCATGGTAATAGGACCTCACCGTCACAACTATCTATACCATTAAGAGATGGTGGATCAACTGCCTCTACTTCTTGTACAGATGATGCATACTTGTTTCGTCAGCACTCGTTGAGAGTTGATGGGGTTGAAGTGGTGGGTGCAAGGCAGAAAAAGGGAAATGTCTCATTTAGTAAGAGACTAGTTGGAGTGAAGGAATACACTGTGTATAAAATAAGAGTGTAGAGTGGCAAGGATCAATGGGAGGTTGAACAACGATATTGTGATTTCTTTACACTCTATCGTCGATTAAAACCATTATTTCCTAACCATGGTTGGAATCTACCTTCTCCCTGGTTTGCTATAGAAAAGAAATACAGAAAGATTTTTGGAAATGCATCTCTTGATGTTATTGTAGGGAGAAGTGTTCTTATTCAAGAGTGTCTACAATCCATTCTCCATTAAGGGCCCGTTTGGTTTCCGAATTGATTTCCTAGGAAATCAATTCCTATGCCTTTTCTAAGGGAAAGGGAATGTAAGATTACATTCACTCGTCTGGTAATGTTAGGAAAGTAAACCAATAATTCCATTTTTATTTCCATTCCCTTGTTTGATTTGTGTAAGAAAAGGAAATAAAATTGATCTAATTTTCCAATTATACCCTTGTTTATTAAACACAAGCAATATTTATTTTAATTTATTTTAAAAATTTCAGGGTTAATTTAGTAAATAGAAAAAGTAATAAATGCTTTCCTAAAGGGGGGAAACCAAAACCCAAGCTCTAGCAAGGGTTTCATTTTCCCTCCAATAAGGGAAATCATTTCCATTCTATGTACTTACCAAACAATGGAATGGAATTGATTTTCCATTCTTAGGCCTCAAAACTTGAACCAAACGGGCCCTAAAGGTTCATTTCCAGTCCACCAATTGCATTGATGTAGTTTTTGTCTCATCAAGATTCATTTCCTAGCTCCATAGCTTCAAATATGCCTGAGTCTATTACTAGAATGGAAGAAATAGAATATGTTTCCACTTTAGGAAAGACCATATCACTTATTGTTGAAATTTGACCATAAAAATCTTTGAAGCAGATATTAGAAGCACAACATTATACTTGTGTTGGATGCCACAAATATTTTGATGATGGAAAAACCTTGATACAGGATTCTTCAAAGACATTGGGAAGGGTCAAGCCTCGACTTTGTGAAGATATTGGTCAATTATTTTGCTCTTCGTGCCATACAAATGAATGGCAGTAATACCAGCAAGAGTGTTGCATAATTGAGATTTTACTCAATATCCAGTTTCGTAGTTGGCTAAATCTTATATGGATTCTATACATGACCAAGTAAAATGCAGGCTCGCACACCCTTCTTTCTGATTTAAATTTTGTATCCATTATTTCAATGAATTGAGAATAGTGAGTAAGCAATATACTGATAGAGATTTCGTTGTAGAAACATACCTTCTTTATAGATTGTTGCTTTAGTATTTAAACTTCCACAAAATATGATAGTGGGAACAAATTTTGTAACTTTAAACTCACCACTGTGTCAGGAACGTAGTGTGAATTAAAAGGGGTTTTTATTACCAGGTACCTTATGCTATGCTTGTTAGATTCATGGAGTTATTTGTAATTGATGACTGGTCCATATATCTTGCCATTTCTTGTCATATTTCTTGGGCTTCCATCCAATTCTAGGGGAATTTGGAAATGGTTATGTTCAAGGGAGACTAGAAATTTGAAAATATGACCAGTTCATATTTCAAGTTGATCCTAATGACTCTAGCAACCATGTGGTGCCTTCTAATGTGTTTGCAGCTATTGACAAGTATTAAAAAGACAATTTATGGTATTGTGATGTTGTGTTATTACTGTTGGCAGGTACTATAAAGCCAATTTATAGTATGTGACAAAGATAAACCATTTGTAATTGCTGGTGCTCAAAACTTCGGCGCGAGGAAAATTGGGCAGGGCTTCGCCATGGAAAAAGGTTATTTTTTATTAGAGAAATTAATCATCACCTACGGGGTAATTAATATCCCAACGAAAAATAAACAAAATTTTGAACTATTGAGCTTCTCCAAAAAAGATTGGAGCTTGCTGTTTTGGGTTCCTTTCACAAAAGGAAGGATTCCCTTAAGAAGAATTTTAGAGAGAGAAAGAACTTAGAGTGAGGAGCTCTCAACTCAAACTAAGAGGTGCAAGTGAAAATGAGGAGGGGGCTCCTCTATTTATAGGCTTTAGGAGGTGAGGAATGAAGCTCTCACTTCCAATGTGGGACAATTTGCAAGCAAAAATAAATGGCCAAGATTAAAAGACTTTTAAATGAAGTTCAAAGGCTAAAATTAAAACAAGGGTAAATGATCAAGTGTGACAAAACCCACCTTAGTTCCGTGCACCCATCCTAGTCAACACTTGTTGACATATTAGCGCGTGACACGTGCCATTGGCTGCCACGTAACTATTTTTTTTTTCCTCCAACTTCAAAAATTCACCAAAAATTGCTCGGGTCTCCAAATAATTCCACGAAAAATCCTACAAACTCGTGAAACTAAGTACTATCTATTTATGGGCTCAAAACAACAATTTGGCTTCCAGAATTTTTATGAAAAATCCAACTTCACCCAAAATAAATTCTGAAAAATCAAATAATGGCCCAAAAATAATTATCCAACTTGGAAAATTCATAACTTAATCATTCTAACTCCAAATTCAACCAACCAAACGTCGTTACTCACAACAAATTAAGTTCTAGGCTAGTGACGTCCAGTCAGTAGTTCCTCAGATTAATTCTAATTTAAGTGGGAAGTAAAATACTAGAAAAAGACAGGGTCTCATAGTCTCCCCAACTTAAAACAAATCTCATCCTTGAGATTACCTGCTTACACGAAGAGGTGAGCAAACCTTTTCCTCATGTCAGATTCCAATTCCCAGGTTACTCTTCTATGCCATGGTGTTGCCACTGTACCTTAACTAGTGGTACTTTCTTAGTCCTCAATTGTTTCGTCTGATATGCGAGGATACAAACAGGTCCCTCCGCATTTGTCACATCTTGTTCCAAAGGCAAATCCACTCATGGCATAATCTATGGAAGTTCAGGTGCACTTTTCTTCAATTGAGACACGTGAAACATGTTGTGTACGTGAGACAACTATGGCGGTAACTTGAGCCTGTAAGCAACTGGCCCTACACACCCAATAACCTTTAAAGGTCCAACAAAATGAGGTGCCAACTTTCCTCCTCCTTTAATCCGAAGGACTCCCTTTCGTGGACTAACTTTGAGAAAAACAAAGTCTCTGTTTTGAAACTCGATTGGCTTTCGTCTTTGGTCGGCATACGACTTATATCGACTCTAAGCAGTCTTTAATCAATCTCGAATCTCTCTGAACTTTTCGTCGTCTCTTTGACAACTTCTGGTCCTAGTGGGACTATTTGACCAGATTTCGTCCAACACAATGGTGATCTACAAGGTCGTCCATATAGTGCTTCATAAGGAGCCATACCAATACTTACTTGGTAGCTGTTGTTGTACACGAACTCGGATAACGACAAGTACTCACTCTATTTGCCTCCAAAATCCATGATACAAACTCGTAACATGTCCTCTAGAATCTAAATCACTCTTTCAGATTGTCCATCCGTCTGTGGATGGTAAGCAGTACTTAAATCGAGCTGTGTTTCGAGTTATTCTTGCAACTTT
Source organism: Purshia tridentata (assembly GCA_003254885.1). Classification (NCBI taxonomy): domain Eukaryota; kingdom Viridiplantae; phylum Streptophyta; class Magnoliopsida; order Rosales; family Rosaceae; genus Purshia; species Purshia tridentata. Next base: position 23,256 of record QANT01000742.1, read on the forward strand.
TTCCAAAGTCGCGATGTAAATTGAGGGTCTTTATCAAATACTATGCTCGTTGGGATTCTGTGTAGTCGTACTATCTCTTCAATGTACAACTAAGCAAAGTAACTAATAGGTGAATCCATCTTTACTGACAGAAAGCGTGCAAACTTTGTGAGTCGATTTACCACCACCCACAGTCCATTATAACCTTTCACTGTTCTGGGCAAATCAGTGATGAAATCCATACTGATGTTTTCCCGCTTCCACATGGGAATTGGTACTGGTTGTAACAATCCAAACAAATTTTGATGTTCAGCTTTCACTTATTGACAAACTAAGCATCTCTCGATGTAATCCACTAGTTTCATTCTTTTCGACCAAAATGTTCTCTTTAAGTCCTTATACATCTTATGTATCCCTGGATGCATAGTGAAACGTGACACGCCCCGACCCTCGGGCACGTGCCTAACTGCTGAAAACTGCCAACTGTTTCCTGTGGGCCCTTTTTATAAAACTGTGAGCCATGAATAATAAAATAATTTACTGAAATAACTGTAACTTTACAAAAGCACGTTTATAAAAATAAGCTGTAAAACTTTTACATAAAAATCAAACTGTAAAATAACTTTCTAAAAACACTGCTGCTGGTCCCACTACCTCGTCTTCTCTCCACTGCCTCCTCAGCTTGCTCACCTGCAAAATCAAAACCCTGCACCCAACCACAGGTGCACCGGGTTTGCACACAAACCCGGTAAGCTCACTAGAGCTCGTGTGAGTGAAAACTAACTGAAAACCTCAAATTAAAGTCCAATAAAATAATCAAACACAATCCTTCTTAAACCTCGAATCACAATCAAACCTCGAATCACAATCAAAAATCATAACCCTTATCCAAATCCTCTAAACCGATCAAATTCACCGTCCCTAACTGTAATGCCTCAATTATCCTCAATTGATCCCCTAAACTGGAAATCACCTCAATTTATACCACAAGGTTCTGACTTAGAATCCCACTAAATCCTCAATTAGAATCACTGATACTCCGAAACCTTAACCTTAAATTCTCAATTTACCTTTATTACTCAAACCCCGGTAATCAATTCTCACCTAAACCTTTAAATCCAAAGTTTCCCGACACTTCACTGTCACCCCTTGAGATTCCCCAGCTG
>QANT01000743.1:0-17533 GCA_003254885.1 Purshia tridentata
GTGGCCGAAATTTTGCCGAAATTTCGGTAAATTTCAGAAATTTCGCCGAAAAATTAATATGTTGGTGTTAAAATTTCCATACCCCAAAAAACGAAATTTTCGGCGAAATTTCGTCGAAAATTTCGAAATTTAACACCTTGAATATAACCACCCAAAAAAAATAGGATTTTAATAAACTTCTGAGACTCGATAGGATAGTGATCTGGTCCGTCTGGATAGATGTATATGACAGATTTGACCAAAAAAAGTTGTATATGATAGATTGATAGGGGGTGTCAATAACACCTGAAAAGATGTTATAACATCAGGATGAAAATTAAGCCACAAAAAAAAAAACAAGATAGAAAATACGAGATGATAGGAAAGTAAGGATAGTGGCATGCAATGCACGTGTCAAGCCAGGCTAAACTGCAAAACCATGAAATATAAGACACCAATCACCAATACTAACATCAATCACCTTTTGCCTTCAAGTTGAACAACATTGTCGTCATCTTTTCAATGCTTTATTTATTGAGGCATTTCAAGAACAATGCTTCATTTTTTACTTTTCTCTACAACTTTCGTCCAGTAATACAAGTTTATAATTAAAATTGTTTATTTATTAAAATATTATTTTTATAAAAAATTAATTTTAATTAAAAATTATTTAATTATATAATTGTTATCAAATAAATAAAATAAATTGACATGCATAACCGAATAAAGATTTTGAAGAAAAAAATTGAAGAAACTCCTTCAATTAGGCTAAAAAATGAAAATTGAATTTTTTAATATCAAACGGAAAGAAATCGTCCAATATCTAAGCTCTAATGGCCCATCATGACAAAGAATTGTGATGTGAATTATCGATCTTTATCTTCTAGTTTAAGCAAATTCACATGTATATTTAACCTCTTGATGTGGTCATGACTCATAATAGAGAGAGAGAGAGGTATTAATTGTATTTAGAATTTAATGGTTTGGTGAGTTAACATGTCGGGAATAAATGATGTAAAAACGGGCCTACAAATATGATCAATAAATTTGTATGTACAAAAATTAGAGACTGGAGAGGTGCGGTTGTTGAGGAAGGTGGTGTCCACCACATCGTACAAGGATTTTAATGTTAATTTCTTTGGCCTCATGCGGGGTTCGGTGGAATCTAATGATTTTTTATTTTTATTTTTGTGCTTATATCCATTTATGTAAAGTGTTTTCCATGGATTTTTTTACACAAGCTTTAAATTTTAGATTATTTTCGTCAGCCAACGGCTATAACACAGAGCCATTAATTATTTCCGGTTGGTTTTCGATCTTCTATTCATTGTTTCAGTTAGTTAATGCTCTGTGTCTCGTATAATTGTTCTTAATTAAGAAATATATTCCTTTTTTGTTTATTTCTTTTGGTACTTTAAATATATATATATATATATTTGCTTGAAGAATATGTAGCAGTGTAGGCTTATATAACTAAGCTAGATTGCTTTGGAAAAAGATCCTCCAATATATTTTCATTGTGTTAGGTTTAAAATATATGGATATTGTTTTTATAATCAGGCTTCTTATGTATTTTTTATTCATATGTATTATATAAAACGTACAGGATAATTATATATACAGAGGCTTTTCTTATTTTTTTTGCTATACAAGTTACACATGCACAGTCAAACTCAATATAATCATTTAGGTGATAGTGTCTGTTGGTGAGGTTTAAATAAACAATGTTTAATTGACTTAAATAGTCCTATCACAGACAGAAGGGTGTTATATTAAAATAATGACGGAAGACATATTTACATTATTTGCCAATAATGGTTAATTTTTTCTTCTACGTACAACTCACCTTATATTTATATTTATATACAAGACGCTTAAGAGCAAACCAATCTGGTTTGGCAATTGTGAAGTGACGCTAGCTACTTATGCTTAATATATTATATATAGTTTAAATTAATTATTTTTTGATGAACCAATTAATTAAATAACTAATAATGTATCGAAGACGGAAAAAATAAAAGATAAATAATGTACCTACCTACTAATACTACCTAGCTAATTGTTGTGTGTCATGAGTGTCGATGCAGAATCAAGTTGTTGGGGTAGTAGGGCACAGCTTTGATTTTTGAGATTTTCTATCTTCTTACAAGCATATGACAGCTTAATTAATGCAAGTTAATATTAAACAGTTTTTCGGCTTCCACACATGCATTAATAATTATAAGTTAATTCTTATAAAAATTTAGCAAACGAATACAAAGTTAGAAACATGAAATTTTACCACAAAAAAGAAAAAGGGAAACATGAAATGAAATACCCCAAATAACCCTAAAAAACTAAGTCTTATCGCCTAAAATTAGGGGTTTTTTTGTAATATGGTTCGTGATGTGGAAAAGTCATTGACCAACCAATGTGAGTTGTAATTACTGATTAAAGTCAATTCGCCACCCCTACATGCCTGCAACTGCAAGTGATTGGGGTTCGCGATGAGGCTTGTTTGAACTTTGAACCCCTCAAATGACACCCTCGTATTTCCGTAATTTAATTTAATGAGAGAAAAACAATGGCCAGGAGGTGCCGTGTATCGAAATATAGCATAATCCCTAATGATATTTGGTACATAATTCTATCCATTATATTTTCAATTGTTTTATCATTTGAAATATGTTGTTTAGAACAGAAAAAAAAATGTGAATCATGGAAATATAATAAGTGTTAAGACAAATATATGGATAAGTCATTTTTGTGAGGGTATTTTTGCAATTTGATTTTTAAATAGAGACTTAATGTAAAATTGGTCTTAAAAAAACCCCATATTTACTTTTATTCCTTAATAAAAAAGGCATGTACAAACAAATATCTACTTCGTTACAGGTTTACAACTAAAGAATTTTATTTTGGCCGGGGACAACTAAAGATCTTTGACTAAAAACAAGAGAGAATAATACCATACCCTTTGAAAGGTGAAGATTACAGAGATTTTGTGTTAGAGAGAGAGAGAGAGAGATTTCGTACTCTGAGTCGATCTTATGCCCAAGAAAAGTCAACCAGATTAATGTGTCTTGAATTTTTGCAGCAATTAACCAACCAATCAAACCGGATTTGCAAGTACAGTCTTCTCCAAGACTCGAACGAAGCCTGCTAAGGAATTTGCCCTTCCAATCAACACATGAGCTAGAGAAATTCAATTTAATTATATATTTTTATTTTATATTAAAATAAGTTTAATAGTAAACTTAAGAGTAGAAAGGTCAATATACTAATTATACATTACACATACAACTGTATCGCTCTATCACAAATTTTATTGCATTAATGTGATATAACTTAGTTTAGGTACAACCGTATAAGATTGTTCAAGATTACCAATTTACCAGGTCTCTCACTTTATTTTGCAGAATCAATACACAACAATCATGTCCTTTAGTTTTCATATATTTATTTATATACTTTTTTTGGAAAGCATGCAGCCTTGTCCATTGCTTTATGAGGATAAGTTTCTTGGACAAAAATAGCTGCATGTCAAAACAGATTGTGCATTTGTGTTCTAGTGTTCTATACCCCACACCACTCCATGGCCCACGTACTCCCACGACCAACCGTTGCCGTTGGATTGAATTGTCCTTAGACCCTATATTATTCACATGGTCAACAGTGTTTCACAACCCCGTAATAAAAGATCAACGGTTGATCTTGGCTAGAGGATGCTGGATGGGTATAGTCCATTAGATCTTGCAATCACGTGTATGGTATCTAGCATAGGCAAGCATCATCCTCAATGCGCATTGGGATCTCATGCAAGATAGATCCCATGTTCCCCAGGCATTGAAAATCCCATGCCAATGCCCCAATGGGCAAATTGCACAAATGCCAAGCATATTAACCTATGGCGTAAGTTAGCACACACCATAGGATCATATCGAACGTGCGCTCATCCAACCGTTTGCGTCGAGGACGAGCCCTTTCCCATGCAACAGCGGGAGCAGGCAGGAAGTGCAGGCAGTGTGCGCTTCCCTATAACCATATGGAATCCCTATATAATATTCTTTGCGCGTGAAACGTGGGGCCCAATCGGGAAGGGGCAACGCCGTTTACGACGGACATAGACGTTAACGGACCTGTGCTTAAATTCAGTTTGACGGGATTGACCCCGTGATTAACGGCGTTAAGAGCGGGGTCCAAAAGGCCCATGAATTACGGTCCAAATCTCTTTTTTGGTATTGGCCCCCTTTGTGGATTCTGGGTGGGGGCCATCAACGGCTACTTGGGATTTGAGGTGTGAGGGAGACAGGTCGTCACGTCAGCTGTTCACCACTAAACCAATTTCTCAAGCAAAATTCTTGGTAGACAGACCTACCTACCCCTCAATTTATTTTAGTTTATATAAATATTACTTAATTAGAGGCTTTAGAGCATTTTTTTATTTGTAGAATTTAATTTTTGTATATTTTAAATCCAGCGTTGAGAAATGTATTTTTACTTTTATTAGTTAGTATTGCACCCATATGCACTCAAAGCCTTCAAAAGACATCCTACATACTAACGTGTATGTATTTGTATGTGTATAATAAAGTATTAAAGTGAAAAAAAATTTAGAGGGATCCAATGAGTGATATATTTGGTTTTAAAAAGGGTTTTTTTGCATAAATGTTCTCCAGATTATGAGAATTTTACGTAAATGGTATTCATAAATTTTTTGAATAATGCGATCACGCTGGCCTGTAATTAGAGTTACCTTATTTTCCTATAACATTAATGACTTTTCCAAGCAAAAAAGAAACATGTATTTCCATTAACATGAAAATTGCTAAAAGAAAGAGAAAGAAACATATGATTTCATGAGTCTTCGAGCATTGACTGAAGGCATGTACTCCGGTCCCTATTTTTTGCCACGTGTTAATTTACAGGGGCGCCGAAATTTAGACGCTGGCTGAGGCAAATGCCTTAATGCCATAGATACTTTCGCCTTATTTACCAAGATTGCCATCAATGGCCAAAGCTCGTTAATTGTGGCAAATCCGTAACTCGGCGCGGCAATTGAGGACATTTTGGGAAGCAAGCCGCACTAATAAACCAGAAAAGGGGCGGCGCCTTGGGCGGTTACCTGATTGAGAACGCAACCAGCATTCCTTTTTTTCTAAACAAAATATAAATTAAAGAATTTAAAGGTGAACCTCTTTTTGGCCCAAAAGTCTTGATAATCATTATTTTTACCCTAATGATTCATGCTTTCTAATGTTGTCCCTGCTATACCTCTTTTAATACAATTATAGTTTCAGCACTTTATACCATAATGATTCATGCTTTCTAATGTTGTCCCTGCTATCCTTATCCCCACTATTCACTGTTGTCCTCTACTTTTATTTTCTATTCTTACTTTTAATACAATTATAGTTTCAGCACTTTATACCTCTTTCAAGAATGAAGACTTCAAAGTTTAATTTTCAAGCTATGAGTATTCTATTTGGAAGTCTTGAAGGAGGGATAAAGTGTTCGAAATCATTGAACAAGGAATGGTTGGATTTAATAACACCAATATGTATGTTTTGTTTTCTATTTTCAATTTTTTTTAAAAATAATGGGAGTCGAAATATGGTCAAATGTATGAGGACAAAGAGTTGAATTATAATTTTACTAAGAAAATAGTAGAATTATAGGCATTCCTAACTAGTTGGTAATTAAATAATATTTGAGGATCTTGAATTCAAATCTTATATTTTTTAAATAAAAAACAAAAGAAAAGTGCACAATTCAAGCACTAAATATCTCCGGTGTGAAATAATGAAAATTGATATTATTTTTATAAAGACTACGGTGATAAATAGTCTGAAAAATATAGTATGCACAATACAAATTAATGAAATAAAACGGGTAAAGCTCTAATTATTAGACAAATTGTTCTATAAATGTTATTAGACAAATTCATGTTCGTTCGTTTTGTTATTTTGTTCTTTTGGAAAAAGTATTCATGAACGTTAGATCATTTCTTTAACAAAGGAATAAACCCATAAATATAATTATATTTTCATTTATAAGTTATAACTGACACCAACCGGATAGAGACAAAACATCATAAAGAGAAAAAATAAAAAAGGATAAGTAAATGAGGGTGCAGAAGTAAAAGTAATCGTTAATATCTAAGTAATCGTTAGATATTTGATATCACCCTTGTTAGGTTGATAATTTGATTATATATCGAAAGAAAATGTCATGATTTAGAATAATAATCTAAAAATAACATTACCTATAATATATCAGTGACTGTGCAACAAGTTGGTCTGTCAATAAAATAATGTTTGAAAAATTATGTAAATTAAGTATTACTTGTTGTCAAGAAAATAAAACAGTACTCTATTATACATTATGAGATTGCTTTAAAATTAATTGATTAGTAAGTTATATAAATCTAACCACTTTTTGGACCTATCACGTTATTCATTTTAGGATACAAATTATTTATTTAGTTTCACCAAAGATTATCATCATAACAATTTAATTTAATTAAAAATTATTTAATAATTTAATTATGATAAAATAAATAAATGAATATTATTTTTGATAAAAATATATAAATAGTTGGTATTATAATTAAATGACTAAATAATTTTTTATTTATAAAATGAGCCCAAAAGAATAATTCATTTTATATTATTCTAAATAACTTTTTAGCTTAGAGGCTTTTTTATGATAGAATACTTTTATTTCCGTTAAACAATTTATAGAATATTTGCTAAGAAAAAAAAAAAGGTGGTGCAATGTGCATATGAACAGATCACAGCTCAACAGCTCCCACTGACACTCAATAAAATGACTTCCCCTTGGCATTGTCTTCCTTCTCTCATTAGCCTTTTCGGCTCTCTTTGTCTCCCATTGCTGTAGAGATATATTCCACACACACCTCTCTCTCTTCCTATCTCTGTCTCTGCCTTCTTATATAAGCGCACACAGAGAAATAAAAAACTTGGAAGAAAGAAATCCAGAGGAAAGAGAAAACCTTTATTTCTAGGACCCAAGAGGAAGGAAAAGAAATATGGGTTACTCTCATCTGGGATTATTTGTGCACTATGTGTTTGTTCTTTTAGTTCTTGTTTCTGGGTCGACCAGAAATTTACCAGTCATTTCCTTTGATGAAGGGTATAGCAAACTTTTTGGGGATGACAACCTCATGGTCCTTAGAGATGGGAAATCCGTTCATCTCTCACTAAACGAAAGGACAGGTCTGTTCGTGTATCATATGTTATGGTTTGATTGCTGGGTTTTTTTTTTTTTTTTNTTTTTTTTGGGGGAGGGGGGTGGTTGTTGTTGTTTGATGGGTTTCTAACCAAGTTTTGTTTTTGTTTGTTTTCTTATTTTGGGGGCATGGCTATTTGGTGGGTCTTTATGTGCAGGGTCTGGATTTGTTTCTCAGGACCTTTACCTTCATGGGTTTTTCAGTGCTTCGATTAAGTTGCCCGCTGATTACACTGCTGGAGTTGTTGTTGCGTTTTATGTAAGTAGTCGTTTTTTCTTTTTTCCATCTGATTACTGTTTTTCATGATAATTTTCGTTTTGTTTGTTGTGTTATAGGTTGTATCGAAAAAAACCTGATTATTTCAATCCGACCCAATTTTTTTTTCCTTTTTTTTTTTGTTCGGTGAAGATTAAATTTTTATGTTTAGCTGAATAATCTGAACTATGAAACCCATATGGTTTTTCTTGTTTGCAAATTTCTCATGGAGTGCAGAAAATATTTTGGATCTAAAATTTCTATCAATATGTCAATATGATAACCCAGATAGATTACTCTTTAATTTCTTCATTTTCAAAGTCCATTTTTTTACCTGAAGTTCAAAACTTTAAACAAACTCGTTACACCCAGATGAGTATTTTCTTTCTTTTCGTTTAAATTCTAGGTGTGATGGAATAAAACAAATAACTTTCTGTTATCTATCCTATGAATAAAAATTTCCACCCAAATGTTTGTTTTTACTTTTAATGTTTCAGTTAAACCAGAAAATGAAATTGAAAAAGGTTCTCATCCATTTTACTTGTTTTATGTTAACAGATGTCAAATGGTGACATGTTTCCGAAGAACCATGACGAAATTGATTTTGAGTTTTTGGGGAATATAAGAGGCAAAGAATGGAGGATTCAGACCAATGTTTATGGCAATGGAAGCACCGGCATTGGGAGAGAAGAGAGATACAATCTTGCGTTTGATCCGTCTGATGATTTCCATCAGTACAGCATTCTTTGGACCGGCGCTCAGATCATGTGAGCATCAACCGAACTTCACCACACCATATTTAGATTAGTATATCAGCTTTTCATGAAACATAATTTCCCATACTGTCACTAATAGTATCATATTAAGTCTGTAGTTTTACTATTTTTGGGGTTCGATGTGATGCCTCTGTGGTAGGGTAGAAGCAGCTTTCTTTTTTAAGGAAAATACATTTCAGAACTTAGCTCTGTTTTTCCCATAAAACCTCCCCTTCATCAAAACCAGCTGCCCTGTGTTTGCATCACTAGAATTAGCTGATGCTCTGTTTGGTTTCTGAGTAAAGAAAGTGAAAAAGATTAGAATTTTGGTTTGAATGGTAGATTCTAAGTTTAATGGACAGATAAAAAACAAGATTTTGGTGTGATTGAGGCAAATTCAACCACTAGGCTTAGTTTATGCAAGTTTTTGGTTTTAGGGATATCAGAAGAAAATAGAATTTTTGTAGTTTCAATTCAAGATCATGTACGTTGTCATTTCTTGACTTTTAGCAGAACTTAAACAGAATGTATTGGTTTTCTTATTTTATCTTCTCTACCATTGAGAAAAAAGTTATCTTTTTGTGTTCCATTTTCTTGTTGCAGAATATTATGTTTTTGGCATCAATTTTATTGTGTTCTGTAATTCCAATTTTAATTGTCTACTTGTTTTTTTCCAATGTCTCTTGCAGATTTTATGTTGACAATGTTCCCATTAGAGTGGTTAAGAGAACAGAGTCTATGGGAGGTGACTTTCCGTCTAAGCCAATGTCATTGTATGCCACAATATGGGATGGATCCGATTGGGCTACCAATGGAGGCAAATACAGAGTGAATTATAAGTATGCCCCCTATTTGGCCAAGTTCTCCGACCTTGTTCTACACGGCTGTGCAGTTGATCCAATTGAACAATTATCAAGGAAGTGCGATAGCACCCAAAGTTCTGAATCTGTTCCTACTGGTGTTACAACACTACAAAGAATTAAAATGGAGAGTTTCAGGAAGAAGCATATGACATACTCCTATTGCTATGACAGAATTCGATACAAGTCTCCTCCTTCAGAATGTGTGATTAATCCCCAAGAAGCTGAAAGACTCCGAGTGTTTGACCCCGTTACATTTGGAAAAGGGCGCCGCCGCCATGGAAAACATCACCACCGGAGCAGAGCAAGCCAGGCAGATGCTACTTCTATTTAAGGGGGCTGCGATAATTATTTCTCACATGGGTGATATATAGCTGGGTCAGTTTTTCTGTGTATAGAGAGAGGAGAAAGCATAGATTTATTGAGGGTGAATAGAGTTCTATATGGTTTGGAGGGGGTATGTGTATACCTTTAGAGGTTCCCAGTTATCATTCATGCTGCCTTTGGTATTACAAATTGAATTGAGTGAGATGATTTCTGTATTTTGAAACACACCCTCATGGGTTCAATAAATATTTTAGCATATGGAAATTACTATGTTAATGATTTAGGCTTGGATTTTGTCTTTGTTTCTGTGCATTGTTTTTAATATATCCCTTGATTTAAGTTACTTTTTTAGATCTTAACTAAATTGTTTTTTAACTTTTCATTAATGTCCAAAACTTAAAGTCAGACTTGTCATATTGGGATGATACATTGTCAATGGTTAATTAGAATCCAAGGTCAGTTGGATGTGACAAGAGCTGGAGAAATGGTTCACCAAAAAATGGCAGGATGTTGGACTTTCCCTTCACAGTGAATGCAGCAGGAAATTCATGAGTCTGGACTCTGGATTCATAGGGATCATGCTATTAAAGTTGGGTCCGTGACTGAAAAAGGAAAAGGTGAAGTAAGATTAGGGAAACCTACTGCCTGCTATTTGTCATGAGTTATGGATAAAAATGAATTCCAAACCCAATTGCTGAAGTAAACAACATTTTTAATTTTCTGGCGTATGAATAATATCCATGGAAAGCATATGGACCACAAGAGAACTGAGCTGGCCAGTATTTGGTTCAGTATGAGTATGATGCTCATGTGGTGAGTGGTAACTGGCAACTAACCCTTTCTGACCCTTTCCTAGATAAAACAGTAACAACTATGATTTGTATGCAGGTTTGTGGTCCTCTTTGCAACTTGATCTATGTTGGTCATAAAAGAAAGTGAAAAGGAAAATACTTGGTGTATGCTGATTGCAAGTTAGGTTATAAAAACTTGGCCTTAAACATGTAAAAAGTTTATGAAAGTTAAGATAGATGGTTAAAGAGAAGAACCAGTATCAGGGGTCTCTTTCAGTGTTGCCAAACTTTGAGATACTCAATAGTAAAGAGCACACTTGGCCACAAGATATGCTGCGCTGTTACTCTTAGGTTGGTTTTTCTCCAGAGACCCATAAGGATAAGCTGCGCTGTTAATCTTTTGTTTGTTTTGGGTGTGTTACAGTGTTAGGCAGTGAAGGATTGCAGCTTAGATAGATTTAAACGTAGAAATTCAGCAAATGCTCATGTAAGGGTTGGCAATGGCAACATGCCAAGTTGCCAACAGCCACTCTGGTGTCCTAACAGGATTTAGGCACACATGTACATGGAAAACATATTTACTATATTTGAGAAATTAACTTGAATAGATTGTGAAGGAAAAGGTAAGTTAAAAAAATGAAAATCAAGTAGGCTTTTCATCAGCTTGGCCCTATTAAGACTTGCTGGGCTGCCTCTGTTGGTGAATTCCTCAATTTCCTCTTTCCGAAGGTAAGTTCATTCTAATCCTCTTTTATATTCTCTAATATGCTATTATGTTTCTCTTTAGTCTTTACGTATGTATAAGAAGAGAATATGTTAGATTATTATAAAATAGTTCATGGTCAAGATTCTGAAACAAAAGCCATCAGAACCGACCATTTTGGCTGACTTTGGTGCATGTTTTGCCAACTAAATAAATATAAGGTTAGATCCTCATTGTCGCTAATTGCTTTGACATCTGCTGGGCTGAGTGCTTATATCCGTCTGACACAGCTAATCTTGTCTGTAGCATCATATTCATGCAACGGAATACAACAAGGATCAATTAAAGAATCTTACCAAAAACTTTATAAATTTTATAATGAGTTTCAGTTTAATATATATATTTTTTTCGGGTACCATTTAATTATATCTTTTAACCAAACCGCAGTGATATATTGGTCGTTACTAGCTTTCGTTAACCCTAAACCCTAAACCCTACACTTAAAATGTCAATAATGTCCTGTTGCAGCTGTTAACAACTTAGGGATATATAAGAACCACTAGGTTGTGATCCTGACACTAGGGACTAGGGTTGTAAGTTTTTAAACAACTTTCGACAATTACTAAGAAGCAGATTGTTGTATACAGAGCGATGAAGACTTGTGTGCGTATCTTTATTCTTTGGAATGGACCATTTAGCTTGTCTAAGTCTCTAATCCATGCATTTTCATGGGCAAGAATCCCTAATCGGATACGAATGAGTTCAATCAAGAATTTACTTAGGTGGGTAAACAGCATATTAATCTTTTGGGTCAAATGACATGTACCCACAGAGGTGCGCCCATGGAGATATGGGTCACCTGCCCCGAAAGAAGTCCGACAGTCAACAAGGGCTTCGCGTGGTTGGTAGGAGAATTCCATGTCAAAAATCTCTCATCGTATAGAAAACGGATTCGATCTAGTGTTTACGATAAACTCTCAAAATAACTGGATAAATCTATGGCTTCCAGTTACAGGAACCATAGATTATACTCTTTTGGCCTGAACCAAACGGCAAGGAGGAAACAGAGGGTATGAAAATATTCCAAGTCTTAAATCAAGTTGCACAGCAAACACGCTACATAGTCGACCACTTTTGACAAGCTTTGCATTGTATATTGAAACCCACTAATGAAAATGAAAATGTTTTCATCTTCTTTATTTCTACAACACTAGACGAAAACACCGTCATGAGTCGTCTGGTTGCACAGGTAATCTTCCACCAGGATTACAACAACCTGCAGAGCAAAATACATTTATTTGGTTAACAACATTGAAATGATACACGTGATGAAGTTGAACAAAAAAATTGAGACAGAAGATAACATCACACTGGCTAAGATCAACCAAGCCTAATTCTCGGATTCAGACTCCCATTTCTCAATCAATTTTATAAAGTTGCGGACAATTGTCTTTCCTTCAGTAGTTATGATACTTTCAGGATGGAACTGAACCCCCTGCAATTTCAAATTTATTTGGTTATAGTAAAAACACTACATTCAGCTTCAACTTTAGGGGTAGAGTTAGAAAAAAACATCTAAACGTCAGAAAGAAGTCAAAGATTAATTTCATATATCTTGGGTAATGAAATAAGGTAGGAAGCATCTCGAATTCCACATTTTTCTCTATCATCACCCAGGAAACTGTGTTGTAACACTACCATATTTTGAAATTTTTCTTTTTGTTTCATGAATGTAACATTTCGTGACACTTTGCCTTTACTGAGGCATCATAGAGGGAACTGTAGGAAACTATATCCATTCATTGTTCATTAGTGTTTATTCACAATATTTGGAGACAAAGTAAGTTTACCTACTTGATAAAATGTTACGACTCTCTCTTATTGATATGGTGTTCAAATTGTGCATGGAAGTGCATTTTCCTCAGCCAAGGGAACTTAGTCCATATTATATGAACAGGACAATATTTTCCCTTTGCATAAAAGAATGAAAAAAGGAAGACAATCTCTTACTTGAAGATGCTTATATTTCTTGTGACGAGCAGCCATTATCAGTCCATCCTCTGTCCATGCTGTAATCTCAAGTTGTTCACTAGGAAAACTGTCCTTATCAATAACAAGACTGTGATATCTGGCAGCAGTGAAAGGGCTGCAAAGACAGAAGGGAAGTTCAGTTGTTATTATAACTAGTTGAGATCCCAGAACATAAAGATGGTGCTGCAAGCCTGCAACACATTTAAGATCATAACTTACACAAATTAAGCCAAATCTATTTGACCGGAAAAAAGAAGAGTAAAATGTGAACTAGTTTTTAAAAATGCTTGAAATCCGTTACTATGCCTCAATAAGAATGTCAACACTTGCTGACAGTCCGGGGAAATCTACATTAGAAAACAAACCATTAATAGATATCATGAAAAGAAAGAAAAAAAAATCATACTTTGATAATCCAGAAAACAAGCTATCCTCCTTCTCGTCATAATATACGAGAGAACTTTTTCCATGCATGACACCAAAAGGAGAACGAACAATCTTCCCTGCAAAACGACAAAACCACGTGAATTATGATAAAAAAAAACCCATAAAGAAAGTGGCGGCACAATAAATAAATAAATAAAAAGTCAACTAAACTCTTAACAGTTTCAGTTGCCACTCATACAGAGTGTTGAACACATGAAAAAATACCATTGAAATGCAAGGTAATTAGACAGTTAAAAAGCTTAATCATGTCTTAGAATACTTACCCCCAAAAGCCTCCCCAATGCACTGCAAACCCATACAAACACCAAATAAGGGTACAATGGGCCCCAGCTCCAATACAGTTTGCAATGATATTCCAGAGTCTTGGGGCGTGCCTACAAGAAAATACCATGTGTGATAATCTAGAATATGTACAGGTTTTTCCTTTGTTTCCTTTTTAAAGCATCTACCATAAAAGTACACATCACCAGAACTAACCTGGCCCTGGGGAGATTAAAACTCCTCTGGGATTTTTCCTGCAAGGATACAAAAAGACGGTTAGGCATGCATTGGTTAATTAAAACAGACGCCTTAAAGAGGATATGTGTCCTATTGCTTCATGACACAAAACACATTAAATCATGCTTACGGATCAACAAATAATGATTAATTAAGTAAAGTACAAGTTCTTACCTTTTTAGTTCATCAACAGTTAGTTCATCATTCCGATAAACTTCAAAGAGACATCCCAGCTCTCCCATATACTGCTCATCATAGATAAGGTATTAGTTCAACACCTTCTTGACTTGTAAGAACCATCAATAAATAAAAATACAGCGAGAATAATAATGTAAAAAAGAAGCAAAATACGATCGCCTGCTGATCTGCGCTTTAGGTTTAGGAAAGAAACTAATTATGTAAAAATAACTATAAATGTGGAAGAAATAATGGCTTATTGCGAATTTCTAAAACTATTTAGTAACTGTTTGGGAGTGCTTTTGTAGGAAGCAAGCTTTTACTCAATAGCGCTTTTGGTGGAAGCACTTTTGTAAATCGTTTTTTGGTAAAAATGCAAGTGCTTCTTGTAAATGCGCTTGAAAGTGCTTCCTAAGGAAGAAGTACTGAAAACTAAACACTTTTAGTTGTTTATGCTAAATGCTATCACAAGCACTTTTGGTTATCTTAAAATGCTTGAACTCTTTTGAAAGCACAGCCAAACAGGTAACAAAAGGGGCTTCTCAAATTTCACATCTAAAATTTCACAAAATAAATGAAACAGAACAAGACAATTCCACTACGAAAATTCTATATCCTAGTTTACCTACATTTTCCCAGAACCAAACAGCAAGTAAAACTGTTAAAACAAAATCATTCACTACCAATGAACCATTCAGTACCAACTAGCTGTTTTAGTCTAGTGGTAACCCTAAACCCAAATTTATAAAAAAAAACCGTTCAGTAGTTTAGCATACACCAACCAGGGCCAAAATAAAAATTAATCGATTTCAGAAAAAGGATTACACGAACACAAAATTAACTAGAAACCTGACAAAGATTGTAGGTAAAGCTGTCATAATTGTCAATAACAATGATGGGATTGTCGACCCTCTTTTCCGAAACAGGGGGCTTGGAATTTGACTCAGCGACAGCCATTGAAGCTTTTGTGGCGAACCCATTTCCCAATTTCACACCACAACGTAGCCCTGCAAACAAAAATATTCCGTCAAATTCATACAGCAGATGTACGAGAGAGAGAGAGAGAGAGAGAGAGAGAAGGGAGTGTTTTGGAGAGGTACGTGAGAAGGTGGTAGAAGGCATGGAAATGCAAGTAGGGCGAAGGGTTAGCGACGTTTTGGAAGGGAAAGAGGGTTTTGATTGTATGAGAGAGGCCTGAGAGATCACAGTGGACGCCATTGTTGAGAGAGATGGAGAAGGTAGAGCACACAGACAGATTCACACAACAGTCGTTTCCAATGTCAGTGGTTTGGTAACTGCAGTGCTACTTGCAGTGCTGTAATAGTATTGGTACCTATTTAACTATATTTTATAGGTGTATTGTGGGCCCAAGCCCAACAAAAATAAAAGTAAGCAACACTTCTTCTGGGCCCAGTCGTTCCGTAAATGGACTAACAGATGATCAGGGGATAATTGATAAGTGATGTCCCAAATTTGCTTACCATATGTTTTAACATAGGTCCAAACAATTCGGACTATTCTTCGTTACTTAGTTTACTGTTTTTAGACTATTCGATATTAATTTGTCGAAATGTTTATGTTATTTCAGTTATCAATTATCAAACTCTTTTGTATATTTTGGTAGCATAATGTGGAATGAGCCTATAACTTTTTACAAGAAAAGATAAAATAGAAAAAATTAAGCCAAAATATATTAGGATAAGTAACTCAATAAATAAGAGTAGTTGGTATAGCCTGAATCTTTAGCATATGATAAAGTTAATGAGAAAAAAATTAAGTGTTTCAAATCCAAAAATAAAAACTGAAGAATTCCACATCAATTTATTTAATATTCTAATTAAAAATATACTATTTTTATTCTCTAAAATATTAAATTACTTGAAAGAATAAGATTTTATTAAAAGCACCTAACAACACGATCTTAAAAGACAAATAAGCTAAATCCATAAGATTGCTTTCTATTTTGTTAGCTATCCTTTCTTTTCGTTTTTATGATTTATCATTAATATTGACTTCCATATTTTTCTAAATTTTATGGTAGGATTTTGAGCTTAAATTTATCTAAACAAGATAGCTGATAGCTGATTGTAACATAATGATGGTCAATTTTCAATTTTGCTTGATATATATCAATAAATTAGTCTTTGTTTTGGAGTACGATTAGAGAGATGTAATTAGTATAAACTTGGCATGTATATAGAGTATATCTAAATATATGGCACATACATCAAGTATGTGAATAAGGAAATGAAAATGATGTGGTTGATGTTCCAAAACCAATGACCATGGTAGTCGCACTACTTGAACCGATAGTACCGTTATAAATTAGAAGATTGTGGATGATGACAAATTGTAACCGACTAACCATGTTAAACGACGACATCTTGATAATGACAGCTGGTTTTCATATAATGATGATTGCTTAATCAATTTAAATGAATTTTTGGACGCTGAGATTTGAAAAAATAAAAAGTAATGCAAATGAACAAGCTCGTAATCCTACTTGGAACTCTTCCCTTAATAACAAACAACGCGAAGTTCCACTTTAACTACAAAATTTTAAATTTAAAGTAATTTTAAAAACACCTCAATTATTTTAACAGTAAACTACTCTTAAGCTACAACTAATCCATACATTTAGTCTTAAGCCACTACATTTAATTTATTTATTTTGAAGCCATTATCTTTTATTTTAATTACTATAATTAATATTAACGGTGAAATTGAGGTGTGTTCAGAAAAGTGGGTAGTAAAGGCAATAGTGCTTTGCATCTCGCAGCAAATTTGAGAGGCCCTAAGTTAGCTTGGTTAATGCCTGGGGCTACGTCCCAGATGCAATGGGAAATCAAATGGTATAGATAAGGAGCCCAACATCAGGACAGACCCAAGAATTAAAAACACTAAACTACTCTTAAGCCACAACTAATCCCTACATTTAGTCTTAAGCCACTACATTTAATATATTTATTTTGAAGCCATTATCTTTTATTTTAATTACTATAATTAATATTAACGATGAAGTTGAGGTGTGTTCAGAAAAGTGGGTAGTAAAGGCAATAGTGCTTTGCATCTCGCAGCAAATTTGGGAGGCCCTAAGTCAGCTTGGTCAATTCCTGGGGCTGCGTTGCAGATACAATGGGAAATCAAATGGTATAGATAAGGATTCACGTTAAAATATGTCAGCTTGTATGCATATATATATGGTCAATCTTCATTGAGGATATTATGTTAAAATATGTTATATATGCACGTAGTTTGTAAAAACCTCTATGCCACTACAGTTTATGTTAAAATATGTTATACAACAAGAATTGCGAGACTTCAAAGGGAATTTTCACCAAAACTCACACTAATATTGTAAAAGATGGAGACAAATGGCTGTCCAACATGTCCCAATCCTGCTCCGTCGTGGCTGCTCGGATAGCTATCGTCGCCTTTGCCACCGCCACCACTATTCCCGGCGGCATCAACGTTCTGCC